>JAJIYU010000962.1:0-41157 GCA_030144865.1 Tinospora cordifolia
GAAAAGAACAAGTGTGTGTCGCTTGTAAAGTAACATGACCCAACCCGCCAATTGGTTAAGTCCACCGTCAAAAGGAATGGTGGTTAAGTCCAACTCTCAAATCAAAGAATGCAGGGGTTGGGGTGTTACACTATCGCTGCCTTGATTGAAAGTCTATATTTTCATTGTTCAACTTTAAGGTGCGTGACAATGCATCATATGTTAGCATTGACGGTTAGTATCAAGAATATCACACTTGCCACCATTGGTGATGACCCTAGGCTTCGTCTAGGTCTTGTTCAAATTTGTAAAATATTTGTTGGGTTAATAATGATTGCCAAAAGAAGGGGGACCTCCAATGTATTCTCTTTCAAAGTGGGATCCTGTTGAGATATGGACTTGCGTGGTTTCCAAGCATTTCACTTGCTTCTAGGTCATTTGTGGTTGCATGATGTGAATGCTATTAATTGAGTTTCTACTCATTTTATTTGAAGCCCAAAGCTTCTTGACCAATGAAAGTCGTCTTGTTTTCTTTCTGTAAATATTGTTAATGTTGCTAACGAAACTGGGAACTCTTTCTTGTAGTGTTGCAACGTTATAGATGTGATCGTCTTTCTACTATTTCCCATGTGCATCACTCAACCTTGCTTGTTAAACATACCACACTGCTTAGTTTCAATCAACATGAAATATCGTGCGACCAGATCAATGGTTGGTTGTCTAAAGGCCTAATTCAACCTAGCTTAGGTCCTTTTGCCATCCCATTATTATTATTATCCAAGAAGGATATCTCTTGGTGCTGTATTTGTAGTTGTGTGGTGAACAAGATCACGATTAGGTATTGATTTCCCATTCTTGTTTGAATGCCATACTTCACATGGTATTGGTTCTTTTGACTTTCTTCAAGATTGATATCAAGGTGACTATGATCAAATTTGTGTATGCTTGATGCTGAGTTGAAAATTGTCTTCAAAACGTAGGATGGGCTTTTTGAGTGGCTTGTTATCCCATTTGGATTGTTTGATGCCCATCACAAATTCAGTAGCCGATGAATCAATTTTGCTTGCCTTCTACTTGAATTTGGGAAGTTTGTTAGGTGTGGTTTGATGATATTCTAGTCTAGACCAAGAATAAAACAAATGATTTGATTTGACACATCTTTAGGATATCTTTAATGTTCTTTGAGAAAACAGTTTGTTTATCAACATTAAGAAGTGCCTCTTTCTAATTCTAAAGATTCTGTTATTGGTTGGAAGATGATATTAAAATTGCTGACTCAAAGGTTAGTTGAATTCAGATGGTTGTGGAACAAGTGGAGGGAGAAGCACAATCAGATGGAGATCCCAGACCAAGACCAGTTTGCTGATTTTTTGACTAGCATCAGCAGTAAAATGAAGGAATACTGGAGATTTGCTTTTTGTGCAATTTACAATGCCATATGGGAAGAAAGAAACAAAAGGATTTTTGAGAATAAAGGGAGAAGACCAGATTAAGTATGGGAAAGGTCGGAGATCCTTTTTGCCACTTGGGTCTCTTCGACAAGTTTAGAGAAGGGGAGCAATTATGGAGAATGCATTAGGAATTGACAAAACATTCTCCAAACAATGTAAAATTGGGTTAGTTGAGATGGTAGATCTTTTTGTTATGTTGCTTTTTGTTTTTCACCCATGTAATCTTTCACCCATTTTATTCTGTTTTATGGAGATTCCTCATCTCCTTTTTGAGATTTAATGAAATATGTTTCTCTTTCAATTAAAAGAAAAAAGGATAGTGGAATTCAAGAGTGGCCCAACTCCAAAGACAACATTTGAAGCTTGTGGTTTTAATGGTCTTGCATCCTTGAACTGCCAATTTTATGAGACTTTAGCATCATTGCTACTTCCACTACTGATTCTTTGAAGGATAGGATATTGTGTGGATTTTTGAAACCTGTGAAAGCTCGAATTTGCTTAAAGTCAAATTGACCTCAGCTTTGTTATTTTTTCTCCTGAACTTTCACAAACTTGTTTAGGTTCTGTGGCACGTTTATTTTTCGTGTAGATGTTGCCTTCTCTCAAGTGAAGAGGTCTATTGAGTTTCTGATTGAGAAGCTTACTGATGCTCAGAAAAGTGTCCTTGGAACTTGAGTTTTATGCAGCACTTAGTGTTCTATGCAAATGATAACACTACTTAATTCGAAGAGGGTATGTAGTTCATACGAACCGTCAAGCCTGAAGTATACCCAAAATCTGTCTCCTTCTAACTGACTATATTTCAAATGGATTTTACTTTTTCAGTAATTCAACTCTACTCTGTCACAGGTCCAGTTTCAAAAATAAAGTTGAAGATGTTCTAAGCCGTTGCACTTTTTATAGGTCCTACTTGTATGCCACATTGCTTTTCGAAAGGTGACGTTCATACTTTGGGGTTTGTGAAGGACCTGTACGTTGGTGATCCCAAATTTTCTGAAATTTGACAAGATACTCTTAACCAGGTTGCAAACATGAATTATTTGCTGCATGATTGATTTTAAGGGGAGTCACTTATGCATTCCTCATGGATCCCTTCAAGAGGACCTTACCAAAGAACTTCATGCTGGACGTCTGGTTATTTATTTTTGGAATGATAAAACCACATTTTAGGTGGTGAAACACTACTTTTGGGAGTTTTTGAAGGAAAATGTTATAGATGTGTATAGAATGCATGGTTTTTTTCGAAGGGGAAATTGCATGTGGAAATCACTGGGTTGTGTGCCAGATCGCCTAAGTGTGATTATTCATTTTGGGAATGACAAAACCACATTTTAGGTGGAGAAACACTACGTTTTGGAGTTTTTGAAGGAAGATGTTGTAGATTTTGTATAGAATGCATGGTTTTTCCAAGGGGAAAAGTGCATGTGGAAAAAACACTGGGTTGTGTGTTGGATTGCCTATTCCTAATGCACCTTGGGGGACATCTCTATGAATTTTGTTTCTTGTTATGCCTCATGGTGAGATGAGGTTCTGACTCAGTTCTCTCTCTCTCTCTCTCTCTCTCTCTCTCTCTTTTGTGGTTGTTGATTTTATTTTATTTTAGATGGCTCACTTTATTTCTTGTTAGCAACTGACAAATGCAGTAATTTCATTTTGATTTTATATTCAATAGATTGTAGTAATTTCATTTTGCTTTTATGTTCAATAATTTTTTGAAGACGAGTCCCTTTAGAAAAAAAAAATTTCTATGCAAGACAATTTCCAATTAGTTTTTTGTTTTTATTGTTTTGATATGATTGGGAATTATTCTTAAAAAGTTTTAGCTGTCGTATGAATAGCTGAAACATAATTTTTATGGCGTTTTAAAATCTTGCTATCAACATGAGATGAGGATCACTAGAGAGCAGACGAACGAAAGAGGAAAAACGACATGGAGAGATCGTGAACGAGGATGCATGGACAGAGGAAGGAATGATTTGGACAAAAAAGTTATCTCGGGACGACGAACCTACGAAGAACACAGACATGATGATGTACGTGGAAGAAGATTGAAGACGGAACAGGAAGCTGGAAGAGGAGTGGATAGAAAACAGAAAAGGAAGGAAGAGGAGAGGAGATGGGAAGGGGGAGAAGGAAGAAGATACGAGTCCATTAAAGGTGCATGGGCAATGAAGTCTAACAACATGACATGGAAGGACAAACTCATGCAGGAAGAAAACGAGGAAGAGTCGGATGGCTGGATCCTAGTCACAAAAAGGAGGAGATGAGCAAATTACAAAAACGACAAAAAGGATACGAAGGAGATGAGACCTACTATTCAAGAGAAGACAAAACGACGTACAGTAGTAAAGGAGAGTCAAAGGAGTAAATGCCAAATCCAGAGTTTCAAGAAGGGCGAGTGGAAATATGTGTCATTCAATACGAGATACAAACAGTTCTCGTTATGCTCATTAAGAGACAACAATGAGATCATTATACAGGAACTGACCTGGGCCCGACAGTACCAGATTGTGGTAACTAAGGAAACCTTAAGGTGGTTTAAGAAGGTGTTCAGGAGGGTGAACGAGAACAGAGAAGGAAGAAGAAACACGAAAATCTACCGGACCCAGGGCTACACTATACTCATGGAGATCCTGGCAAATGACAATGGAAGATATATAAAGTTAACAAAAATGATCAGAGGACAAAGACAGAGCATAGTCATTCCAGAGGAGACCAGAACAGAAGCGTGGAGGAATCTGTGGAGTGCCCTGGACATGGTAGTTCAGGAGGAGGTGAAGCGACAAAGCAAGGAGGTGACGAAAGGAAGAGAGACACAAAAGATAGCTCACAACAGGCGAATCGGGGAGGAAAGAGGACATGATCAAAAAGAGGTGTGAACAAGAAACCGAGAGGGACAACGGAAGCTGAAGAGAGTGCAGGAAGAAAAGCGAAGATCGTAGAAGATCGAAGAAAAGTTCACATGGTCAGAAGAGGTCACGAAGTTTCTGATAATAAGAACATCAGACGAAACTCCATGGAGAACGGTAGAAAAGTTGATACGTCAGGTACTGAAGTGGGAGGTTCCGATTCACCGGCTGGACACAACTAGAGGGATCATATTCTGTCACGAAAAGGAGGACATTAAAACAATAAGGAAGGCGAAGTATTAGACTCGCATAGGTGGTTTTTACTTCGAGGAATGGAATGAAGACCTGGTGGCTCTGGGTGGACAAGTTGCTTGCAGGAACTCCTGGATGGGGGTAGAAGGGATTTGTCTGCAAGACTGGAACATGCAGACTTTCAAGAAAATCGGGGAGCCATGCGGGGGGCTGCTGGAAATTGCAAACATCACAAGAACTGGAGCATCCATGGAGGTGGCGATCCTAAGACTAAGAGGACATGAATTTGGTTTCTTGCCGAAGGATTTTGACATCTAAGATGAAACAGGAGTGCAGGAGTTAAAATTAATGGAGATGGAGAGGAATTGGGGCCTTGAGATCAAGGAGCTCTGTCTTCAGATCCTGGAAAATTTCGCCGGAAATCACATAGATGAGATTACAGAAGCCAGCGACTGGAGGATGGGCGGTGACCGGAGCTCGGATGTCGAGGTGCTGAGTTTGGACGAGGAAGGAGTAGAACCTACGACTGAGGGCGGCGTAGCTTCAGAAGCTGACAGGACATCAGGCGGCGGGACACATGGCGTCCACAGAGTAACGGGGCAGAGATTTTTGAATCCTGAAGACAGGTTGGAAGGAAGATCGAAGGAGAGAACGATCGAGGAAGAGGAAGTGGGCCTTAGCAAGTGGGCTGGTTGTGCCAGATGGGCCAAATCAAGTCAGGAAAGAGCCCAAGAGAAGGGGCTGCAAAGCAGGGCCGAATTCGACCAAGGCCCGAAGTCGATTAATGCTGCGGGGCCCATAAAATTAAGAAGTGAGAAAGATAGGCTCAAAAAAGGGCCCGAGCGGACAACAGAGGCGACCACTTATAAAAGACTGGACCGTGCCGATCTGAAAGTCTATAGGAGGAATAAGATATAGCAAAGGAAGAGGTTCGGGGCCCAAGCTTGGTGGGAATTACAGGCGGAAGAGAGCGACTCGGAAGATACACTGGAGACGAAAGACCAGAAATTTTGTCATGCAGACAGACTCCGAAAAGGTGGAAGAAACACAACAAGGAGAGGAGAAGTCCTCAGCAGAGGAGGAACCATTCTCAGAAGAAGATGAAAGGCATCACTAGGTATGTAACCCTTTCTATGGCCTCACCCTCTCTCTATACAATAGCAGAATTGATAACTCTGAACCAGACGGGAATCTTGGGGGGAAAAGGGAAAACAGATACAAGGAAAAAGAGGCCCCGAGAGGGTGGCCGAAAATCAACTGCATAATAGAAGGGGAAGACCAAATGATGAGAGGAGACGAGGCAAGCAGGAGAGAACAACAACTGCAAGACAGGGAGATTGAACGAGTTCAGAGGTTTTTGGACTCGTTGAACTCTCAGCTTGTTGAGGTGCAGTAAGGCAGAGGTCCCTGGGGTTTATGCTGTTCATGAAGATCTTAAGTTGGAATGTCAGAGGCTGCAGTTCTCCAAGAAAGCGCCTTCTGATAAGGAAGACGATCACTGCAGCCAAAGCAGACTTGATCACGATTCAAGAGACAAAGAAACACAACATAACAGAGGAGTTGGTGGCAGATATTTGGAAACGCACGTATGCGGGGTGGGTGGACAAACCAACGAATGGATCAGTTGGAGGAATTCTCATTATGTGGGATACCAGAATGTTCTCAGTTCACGAGAAGTGGGCAGGAATGCATTCCTTGACTATCCAGTTTAAGGGAGAAGATGGAAAATTCAAGTGGTTCACGACGATTTATAGACCATGTGACAAAGAAGGAAAGGAAGAGTGTCTCATCGAGTTGGTTGCTATCTCAGCTATGATTCAAGGGCCCTGGTGTATTGGGGGGGATTTCAACATGATAAGGCAGGCAGAGGAAAAAAGAGGAAGCTCCAGATATACGCTCAGTATGGATCTGTTTGACAATTGGATCCATGACATGAATTTGCAGGAACTAGTCCTAAAGAATCTGAAGTATACATGGAGTAGTGGAAGATCGAGCCCCTTCATGTCCAAGATTGATAGATTCCTGTACAATGATGAATGGAGGACCCTATTTAACCAACAAAGATGTCGAGACCCCTTCCCTAGGATGAAGGGCGACCCGACCAGCACGGTGTCCCAACAAACCCGCTCACAAGCCGAGCTTGCCAAGACACTGTTAAGCCTCAACATACAACACCACATCACACACTATCAGAGTAATCATAAGGAATGCAGAAGAAATTTAACATACAAATACCAATAAGAACTTTATATTTCCAAAATGGGTCATTACACATGTGTAGCAACGAGGGAGAGTGTTCATTATATACAGACTATCTTTTTTTTTTTGAAAAGAAACTTATATATTTAAAAAAAGAGCCTGATGAGGTATCAGAGCTCGAGAACATCAAAAGTACAGATTATGCAAGATTTTTTCTCCTTGGCATAGCCATTCCCCAAAAGTATACCCCTTTCCTAATTTATTACAAGATACCCAAGAAGCAAAAAGTACATTGGACCTCTCCCAAATCGCCATCTCCGATCTATTCCTATCCAAAAAAAGTCTCCTATTTCTTTCTTCCCAAACCGATATACAGGCTATCTTCACCCCTATAAATAGGTCCTAACCCTCAAAAGACGATAACAACAAATGAAACACAAGAAATCCTACCAAAAGAGTAAGGGAACGCGGCTCTAGGCGATGACCACTCCCTTGCCCTTATCCGCTGTTGAAGAACCTGAAAAGTTAGAGTAGTGAGCCTAATTGTCCACCGCGGCTCAGTGAGTAATGCAGTCTAATTCAAACTTAAAACAAGTATTCCACTGTTAAAATATGTGCCATGAATGCATGAGCAATAGCATTATGCAAGTGAACGCAACAGTAAAACACAATTCAAAGTCATAATGCAGTCGTGCACCTTCATTAAAAGCAATTAAATAATGAAAACATTTGCCGAGGCTCGCAAGCTCTCTGAGGCGATTGAAAATCACTCGAGCGGGTTGCAGACAGTTAGGCGCATCGTGTCGACTTCGATAAGGTCTTATTGCCGTTGCCATCATTGTAATGACCAACCATGACTTATTGTCGTTGCCTTATAGTGACGGCCCGATTAGGTCTTATTGCCGTTGCCGTCATCGTAGGCCCACATAACCCCCTGGCATGCACTTTGTGCTAGGTGGTCACCTCTCGGGGTCGTATAAGAGACCGACACAACTCACCCTAACCTTGTACTCTCGGACCTTGAGTCTCGGTGCACTTTTCATTTAAAACCCATTTAAAAGAATGCAAGTCCATCACAATATGTAATCCATTTCCATAATGCACAGAATAACAAGCTCTAAGAAATGAGTTAGAAAACACTACTCACAGGGATGCTTCGCTACTGGCGCTCATCTCGTGACCGGTCGCGTCCCGCTAGCATTGGGTCCTGCGAAATCGACACAACTTCTTATCATTAATATGAGACTTGGCTCACTCTAATTCTATATCATTGGTTAATCAATTACTTGACCTAGTCAAGACTAGTTCACATATGTTCATTCACCTTGCCTTAGTTACTAAGTCCATTTGATTGACCTTGGTCAATCTTGGTCAACCTTAGTCAACCTATAATTTGCTGACCTAGCTGGTCAACAGAGTCACACAGAGTCAATTCTGGTCATTATGGGGTCAATTGGCCAAAAATGGTCAATATCCCCAATTCCCATTACTTAGGCACAAACCTTAGCCTATGACCCTATTTGCGCAATCATTTTCCCGATTTTTCTTCGGGCAATCCGTTCATCGAATTTGCACCAAACTTCGCAGAACTGTTCAAGACTTCTTAAAGTTTCCTCAGAATTTTAAATTACAATTTTTGGACCTCATTTACTAAGGTTTCTAAGCATGATAACAGAAACTGCACAGATCCCGTATCCCCTGTGACAGGCAGTGACTGTTTGCCTTAGTTGACCTAGCTACACATATCAGAATGTCCTGAAATGTTGTAGGCCACTTCTAGACATATCTAAGGGTCTCTCCACCAAATTTCAGCTCAATCCATTATGGTTTGGTCAGTCAATTTTATTTCAGAAATTTCGGACAGATTGCAGGAAATTTCTGGGTTCAAGGATTCTACAATCTTCTAGTGTTTTTTTCCCTCATTCAATCACCATTCTATGGGTTGTTCCTTGTGTCTACTTACAGTTTAAAGGTCATAACATATTCACTAATCACAACCACTTCGAATCAGTAGCATGCAACATAAAAAATATGCCTATCATTCCATCAATATTCTGCTATATTCTAAAGAACACAAAAAAATTTGCTCTAGCACCCTACAATCATGGCATATTTGCATGTATAACAAGACACATCCATAAGAGTTTAAGGTCAAGTCTTTATACCTTTCTGGAACTTCTATTATGGAGTCTACAATGCCTCTAGTTCCAGTTTGAAAGGGTGCCTTTGGGTGTCCCGAATATAGCTCCTATTCCGATCCTAAACTGTTTTTGTTGGCACTGTCGCAACAATATGTCTTAATAGTTAGCGACAGTGACTTATACCACACATAAAATGTTTCAATCTTTGATTTCTACCACATGAACACTTGAATATTCATGATAAGGAGTAGAATAATGAACTTTTACCTTAGGGAAGTGCCTAGAGTGGTTCAAGAATAAGCTTTCCCAAGATTGCTCCAACTGTCTCTGTTTCACAGTTGCGACAGTGAGTAAGTAACCAACTTCAAGGGTTCTAAAATCATGCATAAGGTCTTATTTCTCATTCTCTAACCCTTGAAGACCAAAGTATATACTAAAATGAGAGGAGTGAACCATTTTACCTTCAAGAAGGAACTGAAAATGGCCAAGGTCCAAGGTTCCAAAGATGGTTCCAGCACACACTTTCTGAAATTTCTGGGTTTGAACAGTGTGGACAGTCCTCTTCTTGGTGTTTTCTACTTCAAACGGCTCAAGGATTGGGCAAACCACTTGTAGGATCTTGTAGGTGGTGGTACAAACTTCAAATTAAGCTACAGTTTGTAGGATTTGGTTGAGAATTGGAGAAGTCATGAACTTGGAAAGTTGGTTACAGAATCTGAAAATTCTGTGTTTGAGCTCAAGAGTGCCTTTTTGTTGCGTGAGGATGCTTGCTTGGCAAGGGTGTGGATGACATGTGGCATCCAGGTGGCACTTAGCATCACATGCTAGATGCCAAGTTGGTAGCCTGGATTGGCCACAATGGAGGCTATGAAGTGATAGCAAACCATGGGTTACAAATACCATGGGTTTCCATGGTTTGGTGGTTGGAAAATGGCAAAAATCCCCAAAATTCGCTTAAAATTCGATAAAAAATCTCCAAAAAGGCCAAAAAAAGGCACAAAAATTAAGGGGAAGATGGGGGCTGGACCCCCTCTTGGCGCGTGGGCCGACCCACGCCCCTGGCCCGGGCGCTAGGCGCCCGGGTCGCGGGTGCGGCCCGAATTCCGCAGGGGCGCCCTCCTGTGTGGGCCGGGGGCTCGGCCCAGCGCCTGGGTCAGCCCAGGTCCCCCCTCCTTTTATTTTATTTTTTCTTCTTTTTAGTTTTTCATTTTCTTCTTTTTACCAATACATATTTATATATATGTGTTATATATCGAAATTTCACATTTTTCGTCCTCTACAATTATAAATTGTCTAATTCATCATTTTCCATCAAAATACCAACATTATACACAATTTCAACATTTATTCAATTATTTTCTCCAAAAATTGAATAATTTTCCCAAAAATCGTATTTCTCTCCCAAAAATTCCGTTTATCATTAAAAAAAAAATTCGATAATTGTTCTAAAAATTCATAAATCAATCCTATAAATTATTTTCCTCAAGAAAACACATTTTCCTAATACTTTCATGTGTTTTCTTTTTAAAATTTCATTTCCTCGAATTATTTCTATTTTTCTTTAATAATTAATCCGAAATTGAGAAAAATTGCGAAAAATTTTGTATTTTCTCATTAAAATTCCAGAAAATACATGGAGTACATAAATGTCGGATTCGTCAATCCAATGTCAAAAATGTGGGTCGTCACAAAAGAGTATGGGGATTACAGAGAACAACATCTGATTACTGGCCAATAGTGCTGGACACTGAAGAAGTCAAATGGGGGCCATCTCCTTTCAGATTCAAGAACTCTTGGCTAAATCAGAAAGATTTCCAAGAACTGATACAAAAGGAATGGAGTGCAGATAGGAGCATGGGATGGGCAAGATACAAAATGATGATGAAATTGAAGAACCTGAAAGTGTTTTTGCGCTCATGGAATAAGGGTAAGGAGACAAAGGAAATATCCAGGAAGAATGGCCTAATGGAAGCTTTGAGGAAAACTGACTGGAGGTTAGAGAATGAAGATGGAGAGGATATCATGGAGGAAAGGAAAAAGATTTTAGAGGAGATTTATTTAGTTGAATGCAAATTAGAAAGGAAAAACAGACAGAGGGCTAAAATAAAGTGGGCCAAAGAGGGGGATGTCAACTCAAAATACTTCCACAGGATCTTGTCCCTAAGGAAGGCAAGGGCCACCATCAGCAGATTGGAGGATAAGGAAGGAAAGTTACTGGAAAGAGGAGAGGAGATTCAAAATACTATTTTAGAATACTTTGAAAACATGTTCAAGGAAAATTTTGACAGGAAGTGGGGTATGGAAGGATTACAATGACAAACAATACCAGAAGAAGATCAGAGGTGGCTGGAAAGAGAATTTGAAGAAGAGGAAATAAGGAATGCAGTGTTCATCTGCGATGGAAACAAGGCCCCGGGGTCGGATGGTTTTACAATGGCTTTCTTCCAAAAGAATTGGGACACGGTGAAGCAAGATGTGATTAATTGTCTCCAAGATTTTCATAGAGACGACATTATTAATAGGAAGGTGATTGAGACATACATATGTCTTATTCCAAAGAAACACAAAGCCATGAGAGTCGAGGATTTTAGGCCAATAAGCCTCATCACAAGCATATACAAGATCATAGCTAAGACTCTTGCCAATTGATTGAGAGAGGTTCTTCACAAAACAGTTTGTGAAAATCAGATGGCTTTCATTCAAAACAGACAAATTATGGATGCAATAATGATAGCTAATGAAGTAGTAGAGGACTATAGAAGTAGTGGCAAGGAAGGATTGGTGATGAAGGTGGACTTTGCTAAGGCATACGATTCCGTTAGTTGGAGTTTCTTAGACTTTGTCCTTAAAAGGAAAGGCTTTAGCGAAAAATGGAGAGGATGGATCCAAGGATGTCTAAAAACAATGAACTACTCAGTTTTTATAAATGGGAGACCTAGGGGAAAATTCAATGGGTATAGAGGTCTTAGACAAGGAGACCCCTTATCGCCTTTCCTTTATACCTTAGTAGCAGATACAATGTCTAGAATTATGATCAAAGCAGTGGATAGTGGAAGATTGGAAGGCATGAGAGTGGGAAAAGACAGTTTCCAGATTACCCATCTTTTGTTTGCGGAGGATTGCATCATATTCATGAAGAATAATGAGGAAGAAGTCAAAATGGTCAATGATGTTTTATGCACTTTCAGCTTAGTTTCATGTCTGAAAATTAATGGAAGGAAGAGTCCAATTCTAGGCATAAATATGGACAAGGAGGTAGTGGAAAGGGAAGCCCAAATTTTAGAGGTCTCAGTTGGAGAATGACCCATACATTATTTGGGAGTTCCTCTAGGGGGAAACCCAAACAGAATTGAATTCTGGAACAGCATGGTTCAAAAAATCAAGAATAGGGCAGCTGGTTGGAAGATAAGTATCCTAACAAGAGGAGGAAGATTGCTTCTGTTGAAATCAGTCCTAGAAGCCATTCCTACCTACTTCCTATCTGTTTTTAAAATGCCAAAAACAGTAGCTAAAATCATTGAAAGCCACATGAGATCATTCCTTTGGAAGAAGGAGGATGAAGACAAGAGTCAAAATCTAGTGAGATGGGAGCAAGTTTGTAAAGATATTCAGCAAGGGCGTTTAGGAGTGGGCGGCATGATAAAAAGAAACATAGCTTTGAGGGGCAAATGGGTGTGGAGAATGTATAAAAATCCGGAAGATATGTGGGCTAGAGTTATAAAGAGCATCCATGGGTCAAGAATGTACGGAAAGGAAGCTGGATTAAATAAAAAGAGTAGCCACAGGGCCCCGTGGAAGGATATTTTCAGCCTTTATGAGAAAGTTAAGGAAAACATTGTATGGAAAATAGGAAAAGGGGATAAATTTGATTTTTGGGGGGAAAGATGGTGTGGCTCCGAAATTCTAAAAGAAAAATTCCCAAATGCTTGTAGATTGTCGGACATGAAGGAAGGCCCAATAGCAAAATTCAGATCTAGTGGTGAGGTAGAAAACAGGCAAGTGTGGGGGTGGAATCTTCATATCAATAGGAACATAGGGGAGGGCAACTTGCAAGAAATAAGTTGTTTATTGGAAATGTTGCAGAAACAGTGAGGATCGGCCTCTATGGATAGGTGAGGGATCCAAGAACTTAACTGTTAGCTCTTTTAGGAATCATTTGGGTGAGGGGAGATCAAACCAAAACGGAGTGCCGGTGGAATTCATTTGGAAGGCAAAGATTCCCACAAAAGCAAAAATGCTAGCTTGGCTTATAAGTCTTAATAGGCTTAATACAACAGAAAATATTCAGAAAAAATATGTTGCATACACTCTTAATCCTTCCATTTGTCTTCTTTGCAGGGATAATTCAGAGTCAAGCCCCCACATTTTTGGTCTGTGTCGGTTAATTCAAAATCTGTGGAGTAGATGGGCGCAGATTTTTGAAGGTTTTGTTTCTCCCACGAATGATGATATCTTCAAGATCTCGGACAGCATAGTGCTAAGAAGAATTCAGCAGTATTGGAAGATCATCATATGTGCAGTTTGGTACATGGTTTGGGAAGAAAGGAATAGAAGACTTTTTTTTGGATAGACATAGATCGGAGATGGCGATTTGGGAGCGGTCTAATGTCCTTTTTGCGTCTTGGGTGTCTTGTAATAAATTAGGCAAAGGTTATACTTTTGGGGAGTGGCTATGTCACGGAGAAAAAATCTTGCATAGTCTGTACTTTTGATGTTTTCGAGCTCTGATATCTCATCAGGCTCTTTATTATCAATATATTAGTTTCTTTTCAAAAAAAAAAAATCTTGCTATCAACAATATTGCCAGTCGCATCGAAGGGCGAACGAAAAATTATTTTTCATCAGGGAGGCTGATCATTCTTCTTAAATTTGTTCTCAATGCCATTCCTACCTATATATTTCATGTCTGTGTTTCGAATACCTAACAAGTGGCTGTTTACTGTGAAAAGAAGATATGATCTTTTCTATCGAAGAATGAGGATGTAGCAAAACCTTCAATCTAGTTTGGTGGAATACGGTCAAAAATTGATCTTACAACATGATGTTCTTAGTTTAGCTGATTTGTCACAAAGGATCTGAGTATTTGCCAACAAATTGCTCTGCAGGTTTATGCATGAAAAAGGTGCACTTTGGGCTCCAATTATTGTAGATGATGTGGGCATCATGCATATCTTAGGGATTCTAGTCTATGCTTTAAGGCCAACTTTAGGTCATCATGGAACTTTATACACTCAATTTACTCATTGTTCACTCCTTATATTCAAGCTAAAATTGGTGATGAGACGTCAATTAGGTTTCAAAAAGATGTGTGGTGTTCTTCTTCTTCATTCGGTCAAGTGTTTACTTCTTTATTCCATCTATCATCACTTCTTTATTCCATCTGTCGACTGTTTGCTGATGGGGAAGCGCAGAATTGGAACCTCCACTTCACAAGGAACGTTCCTAATTATTCATTGGAGGATGCGGGTCTGTTATTCGAATGCCTTGCCACTGCTCAGCTCTCTGATACTCAAGACCAATCGCTTCTGTCAAATGATTTGATGAGTGTATTATCCTCAAATTCTATTCTTTCATGCATTATATTCTTCCTATGCCAATGATGGCTTTCCTCTCTACTCCTTCATATGCAATGCATATGTCCTCTCAAAATCAAGACGCTAGGATGGCTGATTGGGTTGAATAAAATAACTATGTTGGAAATCTTTAGAAAAGGTTTCCTAATTGGGTTTTATCTCCTTCATGGTATTGCCTTTGTAGGGTGAATGGAGAGTCCGCAAATACCTATTCCAAGAGTGCAATTTTGTTTAGGCTCTCTCAGCACAACGATTTGCGAGATCTGCCTATGTTTCTTAGTGGTGACGATTTGTGACACGACATGATAGTCCGATCCGAACACTTATGACTCACATTTAATGGGTTTGGATTTTACATAAATGAGTTTAGATCAAAACATGTTAAACATAATTAAACACGACTAAAGTTTAGGTTCACCTGCTAAACCTGAAAATGAGCTGTTTAACATGATTATGAATAAGATGAAAAACATATTATAAATAGGTTAATTTAAAATTAATGTATTTATTAATGTTTTGATGATATAATTTTTTTTGAAAACAGTTTGATTTATGTTTAATAAATTGTTTATATTTAATATTTTTAATAATATTTTTTTTATAAAAAGTAATTTTAAAAATTAGTTACAAAAAGTTAAGTAGATTATGTATAGGTACACAATTATGATATATTTATAAATGGGTTGAGTTTAGATCTACAAATTTGACACGATTAATAAATGAGTTGGGTTTGAGTTTGCAATATATGGGTAATACCTGTTTACTACACGGCCTATTTATGACACGATACATGAATTGCTATCCCTAGTGTTTGTCCTCCATAAGAAATTGTTTTGTTCTCTATACCTAGTAGTTTGGATGGTTGGAAGAATTATTGGACTTGTACTTTTTTTTGGCTATTTTGTGGTTTGTATGGGTTGAGCGTAATTGTAGAGTTTATAGGTTCACAAACTGTACCATTGTTAGGTTTTTGATAGATCTGTTTTCTTACTTGTGCAATGGGTCAGCTTAGGAAAACTATCTCAAGGTTATGCATTAGGTCAGTGGTTGTTGAACTGGGACTGTATTTTGGAAAGTCTATGATTAGGATTCCTCATCCCCTCTAACTATCATGTCTCCTCATCCCCTCTAACTATCCTCATATCCTCATCCCCTCTAACGATATTTAATAAATTATACTAAGTTTCCAGTAAGAAAAAGTATTCCAGGAAGTTTTAAAGTTGTTCACTTTCACCGGTATTATATCTATATAGTATAAAGAATTCCAATTACAAGTTTTAGGATTTTTGTTTCTTATTTTTTTTGTAAAAATCAATCATCCTCCTCATTGAGAGTGAAATTCTATTTTTCTATTTTTTTTTGAAACAGAAACTATGTATATTAATAGAATAAAATAAGGTACAAAAGGGCCGGATGAGATATTCGAGCTTAATTCTCATAACTCATACAATCTGAAATTAAAATAGATTGGAGGATTGAACCCCCATTACATAACCAGTCCGAAAAGCTATAACCTACTCCTAACTTAGACGTGGAGATCCAACTGGCAAACAAAGGGTTTGACCTCTCCCATATCATGCTATCCGATCTTTCTATGTTCAAAAATAGTCTTCTATTACGTTCCTCCCAAATTGTGTACCAAGCAGCCGCCAATATGACCTTCCACTGCTGACTGATGTGAGCTCTTCTAACTCGGTCTGGGATCTGGAACCAGTTTTCAGCTTCTAGGGGGCAAATGGAGTTGTGGTGCTTGTTCCAACGCCGCCAAATATCTTCTATTGTCCTGCACTTTTCGAGCAGATGTTTGGTGGACTCCTTTTTCGTGTACATAATACATATAGAAGGCTGTAAAGAATGAGTGGGAAGGATTCGTTAGAGGTTTTCATTAACTAATCAGCCACATTAAGAATCTAGCTTTTAGGGGAGCCTTAGTTTTTCAAATGAAATCTGTCACTGATGTTGCATGCTCTGAAACCTGATTTGTTATTTTCTCCATAGCTGATCTCACTGAAAATGATTTGGTTCCTTCCCCTATCCAAATCGGTTTATCCTCCCTCTCTGTTTCACTTAGGTTGAAACTGTTCAATCGAGGTGATCATCAACTATATTCCTTGGAAAATACAAGTTCCATCCTCACTGTATTTTGTCATCTAGAGAGGTTCTTTGTTCTGAAGTTTGCCACCAAGCCCTCTTTTTTCAAGCACATGTTGTGAATACTGGGAAAGGCTTCCTTCAAGGGACCTTGGCTGCACCATCAGTCATCCCAAAACCTCCCTTGCTCTCCATTTCCAATTTTCCAACATATGTGGGGCCTAAACTGGTCGTAAAGGCTGTGAAAGTCCTTCCATGGCATTCTGTGGCTGCATTTTTTACTGACAGCCGCTTCTCTTCCAAAGGCTCGAGATCCATGAATACTTCTCACTATGATGGCCACAAAGTTTTTGGTTTTTCCATCATCTTCCATAGCCATTTGGATCTTAAAGCTTCACTTCTTTTAAAAATGTTTCCAATGCCAAGGCCTTCGTTTTTAACAGCTTTACAAACATGTTTCCAGTTAACGGGATTGTGACCTTTCTCATTTTCCTCCTGTTTCCAAATGAAGTCTCTCATCTGCCTCTCTATGATTGCAACAACCTTCTTTGGAATCTTGAAGATGGACAAATAGTATGTCGGGAGTGCCTCTAGGACTGACTTTAGAAGAAGTAATCTTCTTCCTCTAGATAAATAGCTCTTTTTCCATCTCGCAGTCCGTCTTCTAATAGTTTGGATAACAGGATCCCAAAAGTCGGTTTTGAAAGGATTACCTCCCAAGGGCATCCCTAGATACATGAGGGGCCATTCCCCTCGTCCCACTTTCATCTCTTCTGCTGTGTTCTTGGTTTCCACTTCTTTAGAGTTGACTCCCAGCAACTGACTCTTGTTCTCATTCATTTTTAGGCCGACAATAAGCAAAAGGATCTCAAGGCACTCATAACCGATTGGATTTCTGTTCTTGTTTTTTGCACGAAGATTAAACAATCATCAGCGAATAACAAATGAGTTAGAGGGATGTTATCTTTTCCTACCATCAGACCTCGTATCAATCCTTCCTTGCTTGCTTTCTCTATGATGCGGGTGAAGGCTTCAGCGACTACAATGTACAAAAATGGGGATAGTGGGTCACCTTGCCGTAACCCTCTATGGCTGTAGATTTTACCCCGAGGTCTTCCATTAATAAAAATTAAATAGTTAGCTGTCTGGAGGCAACCTTGAATCCAGTTTCTCCATCTTTCTCCAAAGCCTTGCTTTTTAAGAGTAAAATCCAAGAAGCTCCATTTGACTGAGTCATAGGCCTTGGCAAAATCGACTTTGAGCAATAATCCCTCTTTGCCGTTAACCCTATACTCCTCAACTACTTCATTGGCAATCAGAATTGCATCGGTAATTTGTCTATCTTGGACAAACGCCATTTAGTGCTCACTTATGATCTTCGGTAGGACCATCTTTAATCTATTAGCTAGGGTCTTAAACAATATCTTGAATAGGCTTGTGATCAAGTTGATAGGTCCAAAGTTAGTCACCTTCATGGAATTGAACTTCTTAGGGATGAGGCAGATGTAAGTCTCGTTAACTCTTCTGTTAATTACCGTATCTCTATGAAATTCTTTCATAACTTCACAAAGGTCCTTTTTGAGAATATCCCATTCCCTCTAAAAGAAATACATGGTGAATCCGTCGGGCCCCGGGGCTTTGTTGCCATCACAGCTGAAGACAACTGCTCTTATTTCCTCTTCTTCAAATTCTCTCTCCAACCATGCACTGTCTGCCTCAGAGATTTGATTCCATTGGAGACCTTCCACTTCCCATCTGCAATCAGACTTTTCTTGGAACATCTGATCATAGTAGTTAATGATCATTTTTTGAATGTCTTCCGCTTCTTCTATCAGGTTGCCTTCTTGGTCTTTTATTTTTCAGTCTTTTCTTTTTAATTTTTCTCTCAAATTCATTAATTCAAACACGATTTCCATATGCTGTAGGTAGATTTGGTAGGAGTTATCTCAATGAAACTAACTTTTTCTAGTTAAACTAAGGTTTTCTTTACTTATTTATTTAATATTGGATAAGAAACAAGGAAGATGCAATTATGAGTTCTGCTGAGATTACTTATTTATTTAATCATTGAGCCAAAGGTTTTTCCAACCACATATTATGAGTTTCAATGCCTTCAACACCCCAATTGCCATGGGCCTCCTTACTGAAAAAGTTCTGCTGATGCTCCATAACAAGGTTGCAAAGATCACTATTGCCTTAAGTATCCCATCATCATGTTCCAGCTTAGACACCAAAACCTTAAAATTTCCTGATACTTCAAAGTTTATGAAAGAACTTCAGATATGTGTCTTCCTTCTTAGTCCATTTGACTTTTGCCTTTTACTTGACTTTCTTGTTGATATTCCAATCAATAGAATGAATCTCCTTTGTGAGCTACAACCTGTCTTTGCTGTAGCTGATTAATCCAACCCAAGGAGCCCATATGATAATCCAAAGACTGAAGGTCATTCATCAGCTCCATTTGGAGAAGTATGTTCGGAGCCTCATAGTTCTTGCTTCACTCCTTACCTTTCAAGAACTTAAGCTTTGCATAAAACTCAAGTAAGCCCAATCAGAAGACGGATTAGTATTCCATTGCGGCTCAATCAAATTAGTAAAATCAGGATAAGACGACATATATCTTTGAATGGGAAGGGAGAATGGTCCCATTTGACATCTGACTAGTTGAACTAAGGTGACTAAGGTCTTTTATAGCTTGATCTACATCTTATCCTTCTCCTATTGCGAGCCATTGAATCTTGTCATCTCCAAAACCCTGAAGTTGGAATTTGTTGGATGTGACTCAGCTAGAACTTTCTCTTCAAAGTCCTTTTTGTCATCGTTCCCTGCTACCTATCAACACTTTCAACAATCCAAGGTCATTTGGACTTCTCTTATTCCTTTTGAAGTCATAATTCTAGGTTGGTTGGTTGTTCTTAGGAAGATTAGTATCATAGAACATCCTCTAAAAGAAATTCTCTAATGTTATGCTATCACCATCATGGTGCTGCCCATGTAGGTGCAATGAGGAGACTATCACGTGCATTCTTGTGGAGTGCAACTTGGTGTAATGGCTTTGGGAGCGTTGCAATGCCATTTGATTCCAACACTGAAGTCTTGTTCTCCTTGCTTTACCTAGTTCTCTGTCGAACATTAATATTAAGTTGCATTGTTGCATGCATTTACTTTGCTAAATTTTCATGGTGTATATGGGTGGAATGTACCAGTATAATCTTTAAGGATTGTGGTAGTAACTGTAATAGACTTCAGGAGCAAACCTTGTTTCGGTTGCTACTTGGGTGGTGCTAGTATGTTGTCTTTTGGGTATGGCTTTGGGGACTGGTTCTTCAATTGTAAGTTTATCTTTTAAACTCTTTTACTCCTTTGGGTATCTCGTCCCTTTGGATCCTTTTGCCTTTTATATGTATGATAGATATTATGTCTCTTGTCAAAAAGAATAAAAACTTCTTGTTGTCTTCTTTCTCCATAAAATTAACAGCAACTTATTCTATGTCAGCTTGTCATAGTTGATTATGAAGCCTTGATTGTAAAATAGATTCGGCAATCAAATTGAATGTTTTATTGATCTTCATTAGGATGTATATTACAAGCCCCGGTGTAATGGCTGTCAACATTGATGCCTTAGATATTAATGGGGGTTGACTTTATCTAGACTTTATGTGTAAGAGAAGAAAGTGCATCTCTTACTTGATTCTTTTGACCTAACCCATGACTTATTACCTTTTGCCTTTTCCTGTGCCAGGTTATCAATTTCTTTCCTTAGAACTTTAGGTAAAACAATGAGTAGTAAAGGAGAAAGGGAGTGCACAAGATAATCCTTGTAGACCATATGGTGAAAATTTATGAAATGTGTTAATAATGTGTGTATAAACCCATGACATATTTTAAGGCAAATGAGCTTTTGGCAGATGGGTCTTGGGAAGACTTTGCAGGCTCTCTCTTTCTTGAGTTATTTGAAAGTCCAACAAATGTCATCTGGACCATTTTGTGAGTTAAAAACTTATCATGTTTTGTTGTCTTTATAACATTCAATTGGTTTTGGCAGAATGTTTTCTTTTCATGTAACTACCCATTTACTGATCTTTTTTTACTACTTCAGTGATATTATGCCCTCTTAGCGTGACTGATGGTTGGATGTCAGAGATTGCCAAATTTTGTCCAAAATTAAGGGTTCTTAGCTATGTTGGTGACAAAGAGCATCGATTTAGTTTAAGAAAGACAATTTACGACCATGTAAAGCAACAACTATTATCTTCCACTGTAAGTCCTCATTGGATCCTTTCAGTCTTTCCACACTGATTAAGCATGTGCAAATGGGTATGTTAATGGCACCTCATTGGTTCCCATATAGTTTGATTTTTGTACTCTTTGAAATCTTGCAGTCCATAATTGAATTTTTAGTCTTAAAAAGTTTTACATGTATATTTTTATTTTTTATATTTTTTGGTCAAATTCGCCACACACATGCCCAACACTCACCCCTTGCTGAGGATTTGAACTTCCCCCCCTCCAAGGTGGGAGGTGGAGTACCTACCAATTGCTTCAAGCGGTGGTTAGTCACGTAGATATATATATATATATATATATTTTTGAAAAGAGACTATTATATTAATAATAACAGAGCCTGATGAGATGTCAAGGCTCTAAGTACAATAAAAAATACAGACTACGCAAGATTTTTGCTCCTTTACATAGCCAATCCCCAAAGTCACGTAGATATTGTAGCCTATAGGTTTAATTCTTTATAATATTGCACTCATGGTCATTTATTTTGTTGTACTACAGGTAACATGTACTTTGCCCTTTGATATGCTTTTGACGACATATGAGATAGTAATGATGGATCAAGACTTCCTTTCTCAAGTTCCTTGGCAGTATGCTGTAATCGATGAAGCTCAACGACTTAAAAATCCTTCAAGTGTATCAATTAATTCCGACAAACTATTTTTTCTGTTCTTTTGATGAACCTCAATTATTTGCTTTATCATCTTTTTAATGATCCTCATTAGCACTCTCAAAATCTAACTACTAGGACTTTATCTTTCATTTGTTGTTATTATAGGCAAGTAGCTACGCTTTTTTTTTTTTTTTTGTTTAAATTTGCGAATTGCAATGCCAAATGCTTAAATTGCTTTTATGCTGAAGACTTAGTCCCGTTACTTGATATATTTAACTTATCCTGGTTAATACCTTTTAAGTTTTTAATTGTTTGATGTTTTCAGGTTTTGTACAATGTACTTGAAAAGCGATTTATCATACCTAGACGATTACTTATGACAGGAACCCCGATCCAAAATAACCTCTCTGAACTTTGGGCTTTAATGCATTTCTGTGCACCTAAAGTTTTTGGGACATTGGAGCAGTTCCTCTATACTTTCAAAAAAGTTGTAGATCCTTCAGCAGGTTTGCTTCAACTTTGTTATTGAAGTTTAGTTATTTTGTAGATGTTGCACACAAAAAAAAAAAAAAAAAATTGTAACAAGCTTGTAAAATTGGATTGCAAAACTGGTATTTTGTGCAGTGTTGTCAAGGTGTTGCCTAGGCCTTGCCTAGACGCTTAGATCCCCTGAGCGCTTAGGCTACTTTTTAGGTGCTCTAAGGAGGTATTGCAATTTATCTTTTTAAAGAGAGGCTTGAAATTTTTTTTTATTTTAAACTCTAAATTAATAAAAATTAAATAATATACGAAAATCAGTAATATATCATTTATTTAAGTGTATATATATATATATATATATATATATATATAATTTTTTTTTTTTGAAGAGAAACTATAATATTATGAAAACTATAGAAAACTTTCAGATGAGAAATTTGAAAGCTGGAATTACACAGAGTACAAGATATTATGTCAATTGTCTAACTAGTCCCCAAAAGTATACCCTTGGCTCATTTTAGTGTAGGCGATCCATGTACAAAACAAAATTTTGGATCTTTCCCAAACTCTAGTGCTACCTTTACATGTATTTTTTAAAAATCCTACTGTTCCTTTCCTCCCATATGCTATACCATATAGCAAAAATGATGATTCTTCTGTAGGCTTGCAGTTTTCTTACTTGAACATCCTCCAATGCTTGGTCTTTAGCATCCATTCTCCACGGTATAATTCCTTGACATCTCTGGGTCCAACCTTTCCAGACTTCTGTTAGGAATTTGCAACTCCCAAATATGTGACTTGTGGTTTCTTCATCACTCTTGTAGAGGCAGCAAATGGAAGGTTTTAAGGTATGATTAGGCAGTTTTTTTCGCACTATATCATCCACATTCAATTTGTTAAGAAGAATGAGCCATACTAGAATTTTTGCTTTGGTAGGTATTCTTGTTTTCCACACAAGATTGGAATAATGGAATGGTTTTGAGGGTGTTCGAGTGCTGTTTAATTTACTGTAGAAGGACTAAACTGTGAATCTATTTTCTTTGTCCCCCACCCATTCGATTATGTCTGGATTTTCTGATGGCTGAACCGATTGTAGCAAATTAAGCAACTCCATGATTTCATGCATTTGATTTTTCCTAATGTTTCTGGTTATATGGAAGTTCCAAGCCCAACTTCCTGTTCCTTCTTCCGCTGCTCGATTGATGAAGACTGATATTGGGGCTTCATGTTTATCAGATAACTTGTACAGACCTGGGAACATATCTTTTAAACTGTCATTAGCGCACCATCTATCTTCCCAAAATCAGGCTTCCTCTCCCTTACCCACCTTCCATCTGATATGCTTTCTGAATTGGGGGTATAAACTAGCTATTGCTCTCCAGGGGGATTTTCTGCTGCTCTTTTGACTGACACCAACCTCCCTGCCTCTAGCTAGATGACCATGAATGCTTTTAATGATTTTAGCCTATAGTGTATCCGGTTGCGTATAAAGTCTCCAAAGCCATTTCCCCATGAGAGCTTGATTTCTCTTTATGATGCTGCCAATGCCCAATCCTCCTTGTTCCTCATTTTTACAAACTTGCTCCCAATCACCAAATGTTGTCCTTTCTCTTTTCCTTCATGTTTCCACAGGAATTGCTTTAGGCTTTGTTCAATTCTGTTGGTTGCCCCTTTGGGAATCTTAAAGATCGAAAGGAAATATGTCGGGGTGGCCTCCAGGATTGCTTTTATGAGGAGAAGACGCCCTCCCCGTGAGAGATAGCTGCCTTTCCATCCTCAACTCTTCTGTGGATGATGTTGATCATTGGGCTCCAGAAGTCAAGTTTATTTGGGCTTTCTTCCAAAGGCAATCCCAGATAATTTAGCGGCCAGTGTCTTTTAGAAACCTTCATTTGCTCGCTACCTTGTCAAGGTCTGCCTCCCCCACGTTAAGGCCTACCAACTTGCTTTTTTCTGCATTTATTTTCAACCCAAATTTAAAACAAAAAGCGTTCAAAACATCTCTAACATGCTGGATTTCTTTTGTATCATTCCCCATGAAAAGGATGTAGTCATCTGCAAAGAAAAGGTGATGCAAGCCTATTCTGTCCTTCCCTACCTTCAATCCAGTTATGCATTGTCTTTCCTCAGCTCGTTGCATAATTCTGGTGAAGGCGTCAGCCACCAAAGTAAAGAGGAAAGGTAATAGAGGGTCCCCTGTCTTAAGCCTTTCTAACCTTTAAACTTTTCCCTTGGTTAGCCATTGATGAATATGGAGTAGGATACTGATGATAGACATCCCTGGATCCATCTTCTCCATTGCGTGCCGAAACCTTTAGCTTCCATCACATAGTCCAAAAAACTCCATTTAACCGAGTCATACGCCTTTGCAAAATCCACTTTTAAGAGGAGGCCTTGTTTCTTTCTTGCTCTGTGTTCTTCCACCACCTCATTAGCAATTAGAGCTGCATCTAGGATTTGTTTGTCTTTAATGAAGGCCATTTGGAGGTCACTAACCGTGGTGTGGAGGACAGTCTTCAGTTTAATAGCTAGAGTCTTAGCTATTATTTTGTAAGTACTCGTTATTAGGCTGATTGGCCGGTAATTAGTGATTTTTATTGAGTTGAATTTCTTAGCTATGAGGCATAAATACATTTCATTGACTCTGCTGTTAATCACAACGTCATGGTGGAAATCTTTCATGCAGTCAAATATATCCTATTTTATCGTGTCCCATTCCTTTTGGAAGAAGCTCATGATAAACCCGTCGAGGCTTGGAACCTTGTCCCCATCACAACTGAAAACCGACTGCCTAATCTCATCTTCCGCAAATGGCCTATCAAGCCAGCTTTTATCAGCTTCTGAGATTCGATGCCAATTCAAGCCTTCAATTCCCCATTTCTTGGAGGTTGTTTCCTTGAAGCTGGATTCAAAATGGCTGATGATTGCTTCCTTTATCTGATCGGTATCCTCCAAGATTTGACCTCTATCATCTTCTAGTCTATTGATCATGGCCTTTGCCTTCCTCAGAGGAAGAATTCTGTGGAAGTATCTAGAATTCACATTACCTTCCTTAGCCCATTTTAGCTTCGCTCTCTGTTTAGCTTGTCTTTCCATTTGACATTCAAGCTGTTGAATTTGCTTGATCGTGTCTAGTCTTGTAACCATTATATGCGGGTTATTGTTGCCTCTTTCCAGGTCAAGATCCAGCTGTTTATATATATATATAGAATCAAGGACTAAAAAATAAATAAATAATTTTTTAGGGACTTTTAAATAATTATTTTATAGTTTGCTTAGGCCCCACCTTGCATTATAGATGCTTATCGCCTAGTTCCGCCTTTCCACCTTGACAGCATTGATTTTATGTAGTGTTGGACCTTAACCTAGGAGGGAATTGCTATTTCGTGTAGTGTCGTAAGTCCTTGAGTCACCTTAATCCATGTAAGTTCCTACTAAAATCTAAACCTAAAGGATCATGTGTGAGTTTCAAGAAAATTATTTCATGTCATTACAGGTACCACTCCATGGTATGACATTGTTCCAGAAATGGAGCTCAAAGCTTAGTTAGTCATTATCATCTAAGTGTCAAGGAATGTCTAGGACATTACTCCTAAGGCTATGTATAGAATTGCAAAGCCTTTTATATAATTCTATAACCTTCAGTAAATAGATAATTATCATTTTACATTCAAACTTTTATATAGTTCAATACTTATTTTGACATATACAAAACAAACCTTATATTTGACAACAAAATTAACCTTAACTTACCAAAAAAAAATGCAATAGAAAAGTATATCAATTTCCAGAGCTATTTTTATGTGTTGCTGTTTATGAGAAGAAAAATGTTTAAAGCAATATGACTCAAACATGAAAAAAAAAAAGAAATATAAAATAGGAAAAGAAAAGAATGGTTGGTAGGATTTTTACAATGTTATGAGAAATGTAACCCAAATATGGGAACATTCTGATCTTTTGTTCTCCTACTAGTTTAGTTCTCAAAAGCTGTCTGAAAGGCTTGGGTATTAGCTAATGGCAAAGGAACTGGCCATCTATTTTATCCACGTAGCTAAGTTTCAAGGAATAGCTCATCCCTTGAAAACTCATTGTAATTTGTGTATACATATTTATGTTGTTTTTGGTCTGAGAAAAGGGAAAAGAAATACATGACTTGCATGATGAAATGTAACAGTTACTAAGCCAATGTTTAAGATATGCAATCACTTTCACATATATAATGAGAACCTTATGTGTTATATTAAAAAAAAGAATCCTACTTTTTATTTAACCTTTTTAAACATTTAAAGTTTTTTTAGAGAGCTTCATTGTCGACTTTAAGTATGGCCTGGGCAATTTTATTTTCAAATAACTTAGTGACATGTTAGTTTTTGACTTAGCATGATAATGACAGAAGCAGTCTTATGTTAAAATTTTATTGAAATTATCGAAGTATGACAATTTGATCAAAAGTTGACTTTTGACACCCTAATACATACCAACTCCAGTCATTGCTAGCAAAGAGCCACATATCTACATAGCTTCAACTACTTAATTACACTCCTGGGACACCCTCTCTCGTTGGCTCTCTCATTGGCTCCATTCCTCAAAGCCGAAGCAAAATCGCTTGACCCTTGCTAAAAGAATAAATTACTGGTGGTAAGCTAAAAGTTCATTGGTTATGTACTTACCTTGTTACATATGATTGCGTTTGTTGTTAACTAGGGAATTTAGCAAAATTGCCCTTGTTTACGTACACAGAATATAAAACTTATTTGTGAGCCTATGGAAATTTGGCCAAGTTAATGGCCAACCTAAGAGATTCAACTACAAACAATCCTAACATAAGAATGTGGTTGTAGAGTGGTCATTTACAGAAATTGAACTAGTGTCTTTTGTAGCTTATTAACAAAACTGACACATAGAAATTTGGTTACCTAGTTAATCTGTTGGCCACCAGTTGCTGATCATTGGGTAGATTAGAGGCCTCCATTCCATTTTTTGCTGCTACCATAAGAATTAACATGGTTTCTTCTTATTGGTAATATTTCTCAGCTTAGGCAGTCCAGTTTAGCCTGCATTTAGTTATTTATTTTTGTTTTTGAAATGATAAAGCAATGCATTTAACTTGTATATTGACCAAACTTTGTTCCGAAGCATGGAGTCTACTAGCTACTCAACTTGTAACTTTTCAGTTGCTCTTGTATTTTTCTATTTATTTTTTATTATTTATTTTTTATATTCTGAACCTATGTCTGATTCTTAGTGGTTGCATTTTATTGTTTACAAGGTGAAAAATGGTTGCCGATCATTTTGGAATTGCATGATGGACCCAGATTTGTTGTACTTATAATCATGCTTTCATACTACTACATCATCTAAATTAGTTCTGTCCTTTTCTCATTTTCATGCCTTTTTAATAATGGAGAATCATCCAGAAACAATTAAGTTATCAGCCTTAAAGATCATGTAAATCTTCTGAGCAGGTCATGATGCTCTCAATGCTAAAGAAAAAATCAAAGTCGTGAAATACATACTGCGTGCATTTATGCTTCGACGAACAAAATCCATGCTTCTGGAAAGTGGAAGTCTTTTGTTGCCGCCTCTCACTGAGATTACCATGTTAGATTTTCTGCTTTGATTTTGAATTTATGAACCACATTCTATTGTATTTATGGCTTTACTTGTGCTTCTGCTATTTTATAAAAAGTTTATATGCCAATCTCACATCGATATGGTTTTAAAATTTTCCTTTATGCCAGGTTGGTACCACTAGTAGTCCTACAAAAGAAAGTCTATCTATCAATATTGAGGAGGGAGCTTCCTATGCTTCTAGCACTTTCTTCCCGAGCTTCTAACCAGCAATCCTTACAGAACATTGTAATATCTCTCTCCACCTCTTGAATATGGTGTTGGATAGACTGTTATTTTTTGTAACTATTAAAGATATGTGCCGCTACACACAATATTCATTGCCATGGATGGAAATTTGATGTCCTTGTGGGAATAAAACTTCTATATAGGTCAGCCTTTGAATAAACTGATAAACATAGTTGAATATATTGATTCATTTGGTGGGAGTATCTTCGTTGTACTAAAGTTCAAGTTAGTTGAGGATGGTAGGGCTTTTAAAAAAAAATCAAATGTATATGTTAAATGTATTAAAGTTGCAACAAAAAAAAAATGGTGAAATGCAGCTAGTACTTTCGAATTTTTGCTCAAAATACTAAAACATCAAATGGAAGACTAAAAGAATTCATAAGAAGTATTTGTACTAAAGATTTGTGATGACCTTGTCATATTTGAGATAAAACAAGTAAATGCATAAAAATAGAACATAAGCTGTTTTAGGAGACCGAAAGGGGGTAGGATCACCTGTGAAATAGAATGTGGTGGTGGAATGAAAAAGTTCAAACTGCCATAAAGAAACAAGAATGAGTTAAATTAGCATGCTTGACACAAAAATGCTTTAAAGAAAACAGTGATGTCTTAAACATAAATGATATTTCCATTGGCTTTTGACACGTAGCTAAAGCAATGGATAGCATGCTTATATGTCGTTAATGAATAATTGAAAAGCAATTTTTATATATGACTTTTTTTCTTTTCTTTTCTTTTTTTTTTTTTTTGGATAAGAAACTAGAGAGTATTATGCAGAGGATACAAAGAAGTGCAACAATATAGCTGGAAGCTTTTAGAAAGCACTCACTAGAGCTGAGTTGAGATTATTTCAACCTCTGACCTAATAGTCATTTTTATATCCCTCAAATAGCTTAGAATCTACATCCTGTGAAGATGCTAGAAATTAAGAGCTATCCCAAATTGTCTTTTTATCATGGTTCTCATTGAAATACTTTGATTTCTTCGCTCTAGGTGCTCCATGTAATTGCCGAAACAATGATTCTCTCTAGTAGTTCCTAATACTAAAAGCCTTCATTCCCTAGAAAGAAGAAAAGTACATTGCAATAATTGGCCATATGTTTTTGATAGGCTAGGAGATCACTCCAACTCTCTCTTATTGTCTTTTAGCATGAGTAGCGTGCTAGTGTATGAAAAGACGATGGATGGTGATGATCTTGAGATGCCACTGATAGGAATCTAAATTGGGGAACGTAATTTTATTAAGAAGTTCAATGTGTGTGTGTGTGTGTGTGTGTTTTTTTTTTTTTTTTGAAAAGAAACTATATCATTATTAATACTTTAAAGGTCTGCTAGATGAGCTATCTAGACAGAAAGTACAAAATGTTACAAAGTTTGAAGGATATTATGCCAATTACATAACCAATCCCCGAAGTTATACCCCTTTCCTAGTCTAGATATAGGTATCCACGTAGCAAACAAAATTGTGGATCTCTCCCATATCATCCCGTCTAATTTGGTTTTATCTGTAAACAACCTAGTGTTTCTTTCTTCCCATACACTGTATCATATTGCAAGCAAAATTGTTCTCCAGTATTTTTGTATTATTGTTGTAGAAATATTCTCTGAAATCTTGAAATGGTCAACCATAGAGGGGGATATGATGCTGTAACACAGCTGCTGCCACATCTTCCATACGTTCCGCAACACTGTGCATTGTCTGAACACATGTTGTATTGTTCCAACATTTTCTTACACAAACAACATATGGAAAGATTCAAAAACATGAGCAGGAAACCTCTTTTGTCAAATTTCTGCACTATTTGGCTTTCGTGGGGGCTGTTGTCTTCCAGATGAAATCTGCCTTAGAAAATGGCTGATTTTGGGGCCCGGCTATCAGGTTGGCCATGAAATATCTGACAGAAAATCTACTCCCTGTGTAACCTATCCATATTGGTCTATCTTCCTTTGTCGATGTACACTGTTCAATATATTCAATAGTTCAGTTATCTCACCCACGTGGCTGTACCCTTTGTGTTTTTGTTCAAGTGTAGATTCCATGCCTAGTGATCTCTTTCCTCTGGATTGCTGAAAACTAGAAATTCAGAAATAGGGGCCCCTTTGTTTATCAGATAATTTGTACACATTGAGGAACATCTCCTTCAAACTATCTATTCCACACCATTTTTCCTTCCAAAATTCTACTTGGTCTCCTCTTCCCACTTTCCAACTTGTATAAGGTAGAAATTGAGGATAGATGTTGTAGATGGATATCCATGGTGATCTTAAGCTGCTTTTCTTGTTAAGGCCTACTTCCCTACCTTGAACCTTCGATCCATGAATGCTTCTAATGACCTTCAGCCATAACATCCCTGGTTGCTCCCGCATCCGCCAAAGCCACTTTCCTCGTAATGCTATGTTTCTGATTATCAGATTTCCCCCTCCTAAGCCTTCGTACTGCATGTCCTTGCATACTTTTTCCATTTTACTAAATGTTGTCCCTGCTTTTGCTCTTCTTGTCTCCAAACAAAGTCCCTTATTGCTCGTTCAATGAGCGCTGCTACCTTTTTAGGCATCTTAAATGTTAATAAACAAATATGTTGGGATGGCTTCTAGGACGGTTTTCAACAGTAAAAGTCTTTCCCCCCTGAACAGATAGCTTCTTTTCCACCTTGTCACTCTCCTTTTTACTGTTTGGATAACCGGGTTCCGGAAATCAGTTTTATTTTTATTTCCCCCTAAGTGGTAATCCCAAATATTGCATCGGCCGAGTTCTCGTGGACACATTTAATTCAGTAGCCAAATTGCTCACTTCTGTGGCATGTATGTTTATCCCCAACAATTTACTCTTTCGTCCATTGATCGATAACCCTGTCAGGAAGTAGATTGTATGAAGGGCGTCCATAGTGGCGTTTATATCTTCTTTTCTGTTTTTCATAAAGATCATATAGTCATCTGCAAATAGAAGATGCGTGAGATGAATTTTGTCCCTTCCCACTTTCATCCCTTCTAGTTTTTTAACCTTTGCTACCTTTTCAAATATTTTAGTGAGATATCCGCCACCAATGTATATAGGAAAGGGGATAAGGGGTCCCCTGTCATAGTCTTCTGTACCTGTTGAATTTTTTCCCTTAGTCTTCCATTTATAAGAACTGAGTAATTTACTGTATTCAAACGCGCCCTTATGCATTTCCTCCACTACAGGCCAAAGCCTTTTCTTTCCATAACAAAGTCTAGGAAGTTCCATCGAACCATGGAACGAAAATTCGACTTCGTCTCACACTTCGACCTTCAAAAATCAAAATTAATTCGAAGAGTTCGAGAAATTTGAGAGAATTTTTGTAAAAAATTGTCGACTTAGAATTCTTGGTCAATGCAAGATGATCCAACAGCTTTGGAGAAGGTGGACACATCACTATACATATTTTGAACCTCCTATGCACCATGATCTTTTTAGGATTCCGGATAACGTAGTTCAAAGAAGGTTGCAGTAATATTGGAAGATCATTATTTTTGCAGTGTGGTACACAGTGTGGGAAGAAAAGAATAGAAAGCTCTTTTTGGATAGATCTAGGTCGGATATTGTTGTATGGGAAAGATCTAATGCCTTATTTGCTACTTGGGTTTCTTGTACTAAAATGGGACAACGGTACAATTTTGGAGAATGGCTATGTCAAGGAGCAAACATGTTGCATAGTTTGTAATTTTGGTTGTCTATGGTGCCTTGATATGTCATCAGGTTCCTTAGCTTTTCTTTCCTATTTAATATAATACAATAGTTTCTTTTCAAAAAAAAAAAAAAAATTGTCGACTTAGAGAAGTTCAAAAAATTCTATGTATATGTTAACAATATTTATATATTGTTAACATTTACATGTTAACATTAACATGTTAACATTAACAATATTTAGTGTTCATTGTACATGTTAAGAATTTTATATTATTTACTTGTGTATTCCACGAATTTTGCCAAAATCTTTAAATTTTTTTCTTCTCTTTCTTCTCTCTATTGTCTCTCCTTTAGGCTACCACTTGTTTTTCTTTCTCTTGGATAGGCACTTGTCAGTTACACATATTTTGCTGTCAATCTTTTTTAATTTTTTTTTAAAAATAAACAAATTTTTATTAAAGGAAGAAAATAACAAAGTAAAACAAAGCCACGAAAGGCATACAACAGAAAGCCCCCAGACTATAAAACATTGTCCCACCCTCTAAGCCAGTCAGACATTGAATAACACAAAGAGAGCGGACTGTGATTAATCCAAAGCAACGCTAGGGATGAGATTCCTTCCAAATGGCGTGAGGGGGAATGAACTTATCCGAGAATATCCTAGCATTCCACTTCTTTCACAAACACTATACTACAACCAAACTAGCCACCACCTAGTGGCCTCTCCACTTCCTAACCGCTTCCTCCTAGAATGGGCAAACGCAAAACTAATTATCTTGGCCTGCTCCATTCGAGAAAATGGGATGGTAACTCCTCCATCTTTTCCAAACAATAGAGGCAAAGTGACAACGACCAAACAGATGAACTATAAACTCCCCACTCTGCCTGCACAAAAAGCAACATGAAGGGGACAACCTCGGAAACCGCTTCTGAATCATATCCCCTGCGTTCACCTTCTCCTTGAACACTACCCAAGCAAGGAACTTTACTTTCGACAGAACAGGAGCCTTCCAAATTTCCTTAAGAATACGGGCAAGAAAAACAGAAGGATCTTCAATCATGGATAAAAAGAGGGATTTTGTGCAGAATCCCTGGAGCTTTCGTTGTTCCACAACACACCATCTGTCAGGACTGAGCGAAGGGATTCTGCTTCCTCTTCACACCTCGGACCTCCATTGGATTGCAAGTGAAACTCCCAATGAGAAGACTACCTTGGAGAACCTTGCTCCAAAAAGAAAGAGATAGGACAGTTATGTGCTATTGAAAGCCCATACAATCTAGGAAATAAAGCGGAGAAAGCCTCGTTACCCAACTAAACGTCTTCCTAAAATTGAGTATTCCTTCCATTGCCAAGACATAGTGTAATACCTCAAAATTTTGTACGAAATTTGATTAAATAAATTATATAAGAAAGAATTGATCCTTTAGAATTTTATGAAATTTTTTTGGAATACAAGATTATGTATATAGTAGCCAAAATGAGAAATGAAATTAATTGAAGGGAATTTGCAAAAATTTTGATTTAGTTTATTATGAGAGAAGGTGAAAATGAAAGAAAATAGAAACACATGAAAAATAAAAACAAAAAGGAAAAATTGAAATTAAAAAATACATCTGTCGCATTACCATGGTAACATGTTTAATTTTTTGAAAAAAAAATAGCTACGTGAGAAAAAAATCCTTCGAATCATTTCCGCGGTAACATGACGAAAAATCTGAAAAAAATGTGCGAGAAACACTTTGGAAAGCCCCCAAAACACCAAGAAATTGTAAGTTACTAATTCTTGTGCTCAGGATTGAAGAAATAGCAAGTTTCCTGTGTTGGGAACACCCCAAACTTGCCAATTCTCACCTACTTGAACTTTATATAAACCCTACTTGGGCTCTCATTCTCTTCATCCTAGCAAAAACTGACAAGTTCTTCTTACTCTCTCTGCCTCCCTCTTGACATTCCTATTTTTTTAAGCTGTTCTAAACAGTAATGGAGCAGTAAAAACTAAGTGCTGCACAAATTTCTATACTAGTAGTTGGGGAGATCTGAAGGAGATTCAACTGAAGGTTCAAGAAGGAGTTTGCTATTTAAGGTGGAGATGATTTTCAACTTTTACATTATTATTTTGATTTAAATAAGGTTTGCATATATGTGATGCCACCCTGGCCTATCCACTCACCCGACACCTTTCTTAATTTTTATATTGTTTTTGTATTTTTTTCTTTTCTTTTAAAAGTTTTACTTTGTATATTTTTAACCCTAACCATAACTCTCCTCTCAACTCTCTCAATCTCTACCTCTATCTCTGTTTCTTCTTCTTCTTCTTCTTTGTCTTCTTCATCTTATTTCTCTTCTTCTTCTAATTTATTTTCTTTTTATTTTCTGATTTCGTTGCTTCTTCTTCTTCTTCTTCTTCTTCTTCTTCTTCTTCTTATTATTATTATTATTATTATTATTATTCTAATTTATTTTTTTTCTTTTGACTTTTCTTCTTCTTCCTCTTATTCTTCTTTGATTTCTTTCCTTGTTCTTGTTCTTGTTCTTCTTTTGCTGCTGCTGCAACAAAAAATTGTGGATTTTTTAATTAAAAGAAATAAAAAATTATGGGCCAAACCCGATTGCCCTGGCCAAATGTTGGTCGGGTTGGTCCCCTTTTTTCGAAGGTCAGGTGGAATTGGGTTACTTTTTGATGCCACCCGCCCATGTTGGTTTGGGTTGGGTTGGGTGTTGAAACCCAAGCCAATCCTACCTGCTCTCAGTCCCCATTTAGTTGTGGTGGTTGCAAGAATTCCATGTCATTTGTTTTGTCTTTGGATTAGTTGTCTAAGCGAACTTACCTAATGCTTCTTTTGTAATGGTAATTTAACTGAGAACTTGGTTATAACTTTATCAATTTAGTGAATGCATGTTTATGGGAAATTTTGAACAAAATGGTTTAACAAGTTATTCTTTTGCCTTTAGATGTTATGTAATATTCTTTCCTTATCTGTTCATCTGCTCAGGTTATTCAGTTGCGGAAAGCATGCAGCCATCCTTACCTCTTCCCAGGTATTGAGCCTGAACCGTACGAAGAGGGTGAACACCTAGTTCAGGTAACTGAAAAGTTTTTGCCTTTGATGCTGCAAAGGTTTTGTCTTTCTTTCTTTATTATTATTATTTCTTAAAGCTGATCCGAGGTAGTTTGTTCCTCTTTTTATTTAAATTTGTTAGGCTAGTGGTAAACTGATTGTTTTGGACCAACTTCTTCAAAAGCTACATGCTGCCGGACACCGGGTCCTACTGTTTGCTCAGATGACTCATACACTTGATATTCTTCAGGTTTGATGACTTCCTTCTCAGAATTATAGATGTTTAAATTCATATATAAAGATTGTCCTTTAATTGTTAGCTTGTTTGCAATTATGCTTGAAATAAAGGATTTTCTGGAGTTGCGAAAGTATACATATGAACGTCTCGATGGCTCTATTCGTGCGGAAGAGCGGTTTGCTGCAATAAGAAGTTTTAGCAATCAGCCAGTTGAAGGCATTTCGAATGTGCAACCCGATCAACAGGGGGCATTTGTATTCTTGATTTCAACTAGAGCAGGGGGAGTTGGTCTTAACCTGGTTGCTGCTGATACTGTGAGTTACATAAAATTTTCTTCTTTAAATTTGAAATTTGTAAGAAAATTTTAAGTTGTATTCATCATACAGATAATCTATTAACCAAAAAAAATCTACATCAAAGCTAGCTGTGATGGCTTATAAGAATACGGAAGGAGATAAAACAATGAGGCGGAAAGAGATGAAACAATGAGGCTTAGAAGTTTCTTTATGGCCTTCTCTTTGTCCAAACAAATCAGAACAGGGAAATCTGGGGAAGAAAGAATTCTTCTCAGTAATCCACCTTAATTATGGTTATCTTAAGAAACTGAGGAGAAAATTGAGATTATTTTTATGATCTTTTTGTTTTCTTTGTCCAAACAAGACCAAAACACAGGGACCTAGGGGAGAACTGTTCCTTCTTTCGTCTGAATGATTAACTTCGTTGGCTTAACAAATCAAGGAACCTATAGAGGGGCTAGGGTTGGTCTTTCTTTGCTTTTGTAGGCAGGTGGTAGGGATGGAGTTGTTTTAGATCATTGGCCAATATTCGTAAGTACAATTAAGGCCATGTGGGGTCCTAGCCCAACAAGATTTGATGGGAAGCTGGTTTACCACCTGCATTTTGAGGAAAAGATTAATGTTTGGTAGAACTCATACGGATTAGGGGGCTGGGAAGGGTTTAAATTTATGCAAAAGTTTAAGATAGTTAAGAAGGAGTGCTATGAATAGGGAGCAGCAACCTTCGTAATTGAAGAGAGAAGGAAGAAGAATTTAGAGAGGTGTATTGGGGATCTCGATCGTTTGGAGGGTGGTAGTAATTGAGATGAAGAGAGGAGGAGGGAGAGGTGGGGAAAAAAGGAGAACTATGGCAACTGAATAGAGAAATCGAAAGGGGGAAAATGCTAACTCAAGGTTATTCCATCAAATTTTAAGTGGAAGGACAACTATTTGGGAACATAGGAATAGTTGTATGTTTAGGAATGTAGTAGTTGATATTAGCATTATTGTACAAAGAACAGTCTATCTATATGCAGTTTGGGTTTCTAACTCTAAATGGGGAGGTGGGTATTCCCTTGGGGACTGGATGAGGGGGTGGCCCTCAATTTTGCAACTCCTCATGTAATGTCAGCCTTGCTTTGGTTGGACATCTCGTCCAGCTTTCTAATATTATAATAATAAATGTTCTAGTTTCTACTTCACAAAAAAAAAAAAGTGGAAGGAAAGTTGCAAATATAATTTCTAAGATGGAAGGTGAAAATGAGGAAGTGATTGAGGATAAGGATGAAATAGTGGAAAACATCGTGGGACACTTGAGAAAGGTGTTTGGTATGAAACAAATTCAGGTATGGGGAGTTGAAGGGTTAAATTGGTTTCTAATTGATTAGTAAGAAAGTAGGAAATTGGAAGGAAAATTTTTAAAAGAAGAGGTTAGATAGATAGTTTTTGACTGTGACAACTATAGGGCTCTAGGGCCTGACGGGTTCTCCATGATATTTTACTAAAAGAGTTAGGAGCTTGTGAAAGATGATTTAATGAAGGTGATGGTGGAGTTTCATAAATCTGGAATGGTGAATAGATGTACTAATGAGACATGTATTTGTTTGATTCCGAAGAAGAATGTTGCGAAGAGGGTTAAATATTTTGGCCTATTAGTCTTATTGCAAGTTTATACAAAATCATTGCAAAGGTGTTGGCAATTAGGATTAAAGGGGCAATGGGTGGTACAATTTCAAAGAGTCAAATGGCCTTCGTCAAGGATTAACATGTCACGGATGTAGTCCCAGTGACGAATGAGATAGTGAAAGACTATAGGATGTAGAGAAATAAAGGATTGGTGGTGAAAATCGATATTGAAAAGGCTTATGATAGAGTAATTGGATTTTTCTTGATTATGTATGAGGAAAAAAAAGGACTTGGGGATGAATGGAGGAGGTGGATTCAAGTGTGTCTGAGGTCGATCACATATTTCATATTTGTAGATGGTAGGCCTAGAGGCAAGATTCGAGCGGTAAGGAGATTAAGACTAGGAAACCCAATGTCTCCCTTTTTATTCACATTAGTAGCAGACGTATCAGGTAGGATGTTGAATAGGTTAAGAGAGGCCAGAAAAACTACAGGCTTTGTGGTTAGGAAGGAGAGGGTGGAAGTATCTCACTTCCAGTTCGTTGACGATACTCTTCTATTTTTGGATGGGGAGAACGAAAGAAAATATTGAGAACGCTTTTAGAGTAGTGTAAAGTTTTTGTTGGGCGTTAGGGATATAAGCATGGTATGAAAATTAGCCGAAGTTTGTCGAAATTAGCCGAATTAATTAGGTAATTTGGACAATCGAAACGAAGTTCGCCTGTAATTATAAAATTACAAATTTTTGTTGAAATCTTCGAAAAATCAGCGAAGTTCACTAAAAATTGAAGTTTTAAAGATTTTTGTAGAAAAAAATTATATAAAAGCTATGAAAAAGAGCATTTTTAATGAAAGAATTTATGTGGTGCACAAAGAGAAGGAAGAACAAACTATAACTTGGAAGAAGAGACGATAGAGAGAAGAGTAATAAGAGAAAAATAAGCTAAAGCCTAAGAGAAGAGACGTCAAACAAACACGAAGCCGCCATTTCCCAATTCAAGATCACAAATGACAGGGAGATAGGAGGACAAGGCGGATGGAATCTTCACATAGGGGAGGACCGAATGGAGGAACTGGGACCGTTATTAAATGATCTTCAAGAATTCCATTGGAATGAAGACGGAGGGGAAGACATGCCAGTTTGAGACGGAGGAAAGGAGAACTACTTCACAGTGAAATCCTTTATGGAAAGGATCCTACAAGAGAATCTGGTGGCAACAACAAACTCTCCTATTCATATCTGGAACATAAAAGTACCTCTGAAAGTGAAATTATTCATATTGCAATGGGGTCTAGGCAAACTGAAAACAGGAGAAAACCTTCAAAGATGCCTCCCTAATTATTATCTAAACCCTTCTATTTGCCTCATGTGTAGGGAGAACGTGGACAGCTCACAACATCTCTTCATGGAATGCAAAGTGACTATCACAATATGGCAAAAATGGTCACATTTGAACCCAAGCATCAACCCTCCAACTGAGTCGAAGATTCACCAAGGGACAACAAATGAAAATCTGTCTAGAAGAAAACAATACTGGAGAGTTCTTATGGCAGCAATCTGGTATATGGTGTGGGAGGAAAGAAACTCTAGCATGTTCAAGGAGAAGAAGAAAGAAATCCACATGATATGGGAGAGATCCAATACCTTGTTTGCCTCGTGGATCTCTAACTCCAATCTCTCTCTGGGATTGTCTTTTGGGGAATGGTTGGGGAATGAGGGAAATATTCTACAATCATTGTAATCTTTGTATTTTGCTTTCTTGTTAGATTTCTCATCCGACAATGTACTTAATCTTTTATTAAGATAATATAATCTTTTAGTTTCTATTCAAAAAAAAAAAAGAGAAGAGACGTCAAGAAAAGAAAGAAAGGAAAACCAAGGTTTATGTTTACAAGACCATTAGGGTTTGACAATAAATTTTTTTTGTTTCTTTCTTTTCTCTAACAGTTTTAAGTTAACACATGCGATGTGCATAAAACACTGCTACTGTTAAAATATATGTTCAAAACCATTACATGTATACTTTTATATGTAAAATATATTTATTATATTTGTTTTTGGTATTTTTAATAAAAATTGTCCATATTTTAGCACTTACATAGTATTTTTTTTTATTTGTCTAACTTGATAAATTTTTACAAAAATTCTTTCGAATTTCTTAAACTCTTCAAATTAATTCTAATTTTTAAAGGTCGAAGTTTGGGGTGAAGTCGAATTTTCATTCCTTGGATACGAGTTAACGTTTCCAAAACATGCATTGTTGGGGTACTTGCATCTGACGAGTGGTTGAAAAGGATTGCAATCAGGATTGGGTGTGACCAGGGGGAATGACCCTTAAAGTATTTAGGGATGTACTTAGGAGGAAAGCCGGGGTCCCAAGCATTTTAGGAGCCTGTAGTAACTAAGTTGGCTAAGAGGTTGGAAGGATGGGAGCAATTGTTTTTATCGAAAGGGTATCGACTCACATTAATAAAATTAGTGTTGGATGCTTTGCCTATATATTATTTTTCTGTGTTTAAAACCCCTATGAGAGAAGCCAAAAGGATGAGAAATTTTCTGTGGGAAGGTATGGAAGGAGGTCATGGGGTTCATTTAGTGGAATGGAATCAGGTGAAGCTAAGGAAGGAATTAGCATGATATGAAAATTAGCCGCAGTTCGTCGAAATTAGCCGAATTAATTAGGTAATTTGAACAATCGAAGCGAAGTCCGTCTGCAATTATAAAATTACAAATTTTCGTTGAAATATTAAAAAAATCGGCAAAGTTCACTTAGAATTAAAGTTTTGAAGATTTTTGTAGTAAAAAATTGTATAAAAGCCATGAAAAAGAGCATTTTTAATGAAAGAATTTATGTAGTGCACAAATATTCTTCCGTATAATTATACAGATTGTATAAAAAATCATTTTTTATAAATGAAAAAAGATTTAAGGTGAGATATGTATAACTGGTGAGAAGCTATCTAAGAGAACGAAGAACAAACTGTAACTTGGAAGAATAGACGATAGAGAGAAGAGTGATAAGAGAAATATAAGCTAAAAGCTTAAGAGGAGAAATGTTGAGAGAAGGAGAAAGGAGAACCAAGGTTTATGTTTGCAAGACCATTAGGGTTTGACAATACATTTTTTTTGTTTCTTTCTTTTCTCTAACAATTTTAAGTTAACACGTGCGATGTGCATAAAACATTGTTAATGTTAAAATATATGTTCGAAACCATTATATGTATACTTTTATATGTAAAATATATTTATTATGTTTATTTTTTATATTTTTAATAAAAATTGTCCATATTTTAGCATTTACATAGTATTTTTTTGAATTTTTTAAACTTGAATTTGGGAAGAAATGGGAAGAAGAGAAAAAGCCATCATTGCCAAAGAGAAGTTTGGCCTTCATCCTTGTTATCAAAAAATCTAATTGAGCATCAGTATCGATGTCTCTGCTTCCACCATTTTGTGAGCAAAAAAACAAAAAGAAGTTTAGTGTTCAACCAATTTCTGAATATGGTATCCAAGCAGAATATTCGGTTGGATTAAATTCAGATGAGATCAAGATATTGAGAACTCTACTTGACACTCTTGAAAAATGCTCAGGTACCAATTCATTGGCCCGTTTAGGTCATTTTCATATTTATATAGGGTTCAAAGTCTTGGATATATTATTTACCAACTCTTGGATTATAGATTATGGTGCTATTGACCACATGACCAAGTTTTCTCATATATTTCATACCTATAACCCATGTCCAACCAGTTGAAAAATGACCAAAGTTGATGGGTCTCTAACCTCTGTGATAGGCATAGGAGATGTTCGCCTTAGCCCAACACCTATTCCTATATTTGAAATTGTTCTTCATGTACCAAAACTCTAGACTAATCTTGTCTCCATGCAAAAGCTTACCCATCCTTGGCAAAAGGGTTTTTTGGATAGATGGTGTAGGTGGATTAGAGATTGTTTATCCTCTATCTCCTACTCAATGTATATTAATGGCTAATCTAGAGCAAAGATTCTTGTGTCAAGGGGCTTCAGATAGGGAATTACCCTCTCTCTTGAGTCTTGTCCTCTTCATTCTTGTTATAGATATTCTGGCAAGGATGATTGAGATGGCTACCTCTCACAAAGTGGTTAAGGGTTTCTCAATTGGGAGATATGGTATCAGTGTGTCCCACTTGCAGTTTGTTTACAACTGTTTGTTCTTGCTTGACAATGATGGACTTAGTATGGGTCCTACATTGAGAATCATTCAAGCTTTTTCTAGTTATCTAGGATGAAGCTTAATCTGGATAAATGCCAAGTTTCAGGTATTTCCATGGTGGTGGATGTTCTCTGCTTTGTTGGTTCATATGGTTGCTTGCTAGGTCGTTGACCCTTGACTCATCTAGGCCTCCCCTTGGAGGGTAATCCTCTAGCATCTTTTTTTTTTTTTTTTTTGGGGGGGGGGGGGGGGGGGCGGCTGGCCCCCCACCCAAACACCAAGGGGGTTGGGGGGGGGGGGGAAATTTTTTTTTTTTAATGGGGCCCCGCTAACCACCTGGAATA
>JAJIYU010000963.1:0-41334 GCA_030144865.1 Tinospora cordifolia
CTAAATGCATATTATACTAAACATAAGCAAATACTCTAAATTTTCCATTACACTAATGCATATTATACATAAAATACCTAAAATATAATTAGTTTGCTATGCAATTAACATTTGTGCTTTATTTTGATCATAAGAACCTCAAGTATTTGTTTTCTCAAAGAGATTTGAACATGAGGCAGAGGAAATGGATGAGGGTTATGACTTTACTATTGAGTACCAACTCGGGAAAGCCAATGTAGTAGCTGATGCACTGAGCAAAATACAAGTTAAGACTGCTTGTGTCGCTAAACATATGTCTTAGGAGTGGTGGATGATTGATTATGTGACAGTGATGAATATCCACAAGACTTCGATTAAGAATAGAGTCAGTGCACAGATGAGAGCCCAACTGGTGCTGCTTTTTGAGATCATAGAGGTGGAGCCTCATGACGTTGATTATGTGATGTGCTAGAAGTGGGCAGAATATTGTGTGGTGGTCGATTGACAATGATGGTGCACTGAAGTTCAGGGGACAATTGTGGGTACCAGATGACCCTTGCTTGAGATAGGGAGTGCTAGTAGAACTGCACCGCTCGAGGCATACCATTTCATCTAGGCACCAATAAGATGTATCAGGATGCTCAACGTATTTATTGGTGGCCGGGGATGAAGCGAAATATTGCAGCCTTTGTGCAGAGATATAAAACGTGCCAGTAGGTTAAGGCTGAGCACCAAAGACCCTGTGGTTTACTAAAACCCTTGGCTATTCCTAAGTGGAAATGGTAGCACATTACCATTGACTTTGTGATGGGGTTACTCCAGACTCAGCAAATACATGATATTATTTGGGTAATTGTGGACAAACTGACTAAGTCTGCTCATTTCTTCCTGATGTATAGTCAAGATTCGATTGAGAGGCTGAGTCGACTATATACTTGCTAGATCGTGTGATTACATGGGGTCCTAATGTCCATTGTGTCTGATAGAGATGCTTAGTTTACGACCCATTTTTGGCAAAGCTTGCAGAATCAATTGGGGACTAAAGTAAACTCAAGCACAACCTTCCATCCATTGATTGATGGTTAGTCTGAGAGAGTCATCCAGATTTTGGAGGATATGCTCCATGCATGCGTGCTGGAATTTGGTGGTAGCTCGAAGGATCATTTGGCATTGTGTGAGTTTCCGTATAATAACAGGTACCAGCCAAATACTGGCATGGTACCGTTTGAGGCATTATATGATTGACCTTGCCAATCGCCAACTTGTTGGGCTGAAGTTGGTGACATAGCAATTTTTGGCCCGTCTTTTGTACAGGAGCAAAATGAGAAAATTCAGCAAATCCATTAGAACATGAAAGCAGCTCAGGATAGATAAAAGAGTTATGCAGATAGCCGAAGGAAAGTCCTTGAGTTTGATGTCGGTGATCATATACTCCTTTGGATTTCTCCTCGAAAGGGGCAAACTCGATTTGGTATTTCAGGAAAACTCACTTTAAGATATATTGGATCCTTTGAGATTCTTGAGAGAATAGGTCATGTTGCATACTGATTGACATTGCCACCTCAGTTAGCGGGAGTGCACAACGTGTTTTATGTGTCGATGTTGAGGAAGTACCACCTTGATCCCTTGCATGTGATGGACTGGAAACATATTGACTTGTGTGAGGATTTTACATACGATGAGGCCCTAATAGCTATCATTAATCGAGCCATGAAGAAACTGCGCAACAAGGAGATACTGATGGGACGTGTACGTTGGCAGTTTCATGGTGCCGAGCAGGACACCTGGGACCCAGAGGACTACATGGCGAGTTACGTCCCTGAGATTATTAGAGTTGCTCCTTGATCTTTTATTATCTTTGTAAATTTCGACAACAAAATGTGTTCTAAGGAGGAGAAACTATAACAACTCGTATTTTTGGACATTGAGTCGATGGGTTCGAAATATAGTTTCATGTATGAATTAATGAATTATACATAAAAATAAATGATTTTGTGGCATTTGTATTAATTAATGAGTGTATTAAACAGAAAATAAATAAATAATAATAAAATTTATAATATTGATAGTGGGAGCTTAGTTAGGAAAAAAAAGAATAAAATGATGTAATGACATGAATTAATGAAATAACATTAATTGTTGAATGTACACATATACATATACATATGTATGTATTTGTGTATATATATATATATATATATATATATATATATATATATATAAGATGATACAAATATATATTTTTTGGGGAGCTGATTTTTGAAATATATATATATATATATATATATATATATATATATATATGAGATTATCTTAACATTAATGAGGGGGAGACCCACCAAATGAAACTCTATATAAAGGCTTCCCACTTCATTCTTGCTCGCACCTTCTTCCATCCAAGGAAAAGAAAATCCAAGAGGGAAGCAAAGAAACAAAGAGGAATGAATAGAAAGATAAGAAAAGGAAGAAAAAAAAGAAAGAGGGAAGAAAAAATTGTAATTTTCTCGAAGATCCATCATTTTGGGTATATTATTTTTGCTTCTTTTCAATTTAAAATTGTTATGAAAGTTATAAATTATAGTTATTCTAAGGTAGTTTTCAACATAAGTGTTAGTCTATTGTGTGACTTAAAACTAAGGTGTATTTTTACTAGGAGTAAAACTACACAATATGTATGTCATTGTATTCAGATCCACGAGTAGAACATAGATATTTAGTTTATTTGTACCCATGTAGGGCTTAAGAACTTATATGATAATTGGAAGCTGACACATAGTGTAATACTGCGAAGCAATTTGGAAAATTGAATAAATGAGAGTTTAGAAATGTACATGATGTTTCCATACGTATATTAGCAGAATGTTTAACTAAGTTTTTGCAATTAACAAGTTTCGCCTTGAATAGAAGTACAAGAAATTAGAAATAAAAGGAAAATGGAAAGAAATGTCACAAAAACGCGAAAACCATGGTTTTGCATCTAGGGAAATGCAAGATGGCAGTCCTCCATGAGAGGACCCCAGTCTTACTACTAAGGGACTGCAAACTGTGGTCCTACACATGAGGATCGCAGTCCTGTATCGAAAATCTAGACCACGAGTCACAAATTAGAAAGTGTCCATGCCCAAAAACCCTAGCCGCCATCTCCTGTGCACAAAAACAGAGGAATTAGCAAGTTTGCTCTATAGAAAATGTTCAAACCTGCTAATTCTTACACACTAAAACTCTATATAAACACCTCTTGTGCTCTCATTCTCTTCATTCCAGCAAGAACTGACAAGTCCTTCTTGCTCTCTCTCTCCACCCCTTTGCCCTCTCTTGGCTTTCTTTCTCCTGTGCTATTCTAAATAGTGGTTGGCATAAAAGTAATGAACTGTTGCACAAATTTTGTGATAGCAATTAGAAAAATCTGAAAGGGATTCAATTGAAGCTTGAGAGGAGCAAAACTACTAAGGTGGAAGTGATTTCTGAGTTTTGATTTATTATTCTGATTTCAACAAGATATTCATGAGTAATTATGCTTGAATATGCATGTTTTATTTGAGTTAATCATTCATGTCATGCTTAGATCTCACATGGTTAGGTTTGAATAAATAAAGATGTATGTTGTGTACTACCATGATCCATGCTATGTGTTACAGTGCCCACATGCTAAATTTATTTATTTTTGTTTATTATACATGATTTTTATATTTAATGAACGTTGAATTAAGATTATAACCACTTACCGGCGAAACGTCCCAACGGGGATTATTGTGGGTGTTCTTAAGATTGAAACTATGAGTTTGTCTCTAGTTCACATGGGTAAAGTCCCAAAATACTCGGATAATGAGTAAGGGCCTAAATCCATTGGAAATTGGGATAGAGGAGTGCCCTTTCCTTCTTTGGTATGAGTTTTGATGAGAACACCGAGGTTGACCCATTTCGGTCTTAACTACAAGTATTAAACAAGAAATTGATTGAATAACGTAATGTTTGAAAGTGTTTGACGTGTATGTCTTATATGTTGAAATAATGAATTAAATATTTAGAATGATCTATTGGGCTTTGTGTTCACCCTTCTTTTTCTAACTTTTTATGAAATTGATAAATAGATACAACATGATAGCCATATCAACATTATTTTACTTAGAATATTTTCTTTTAGAAATTTTATTTAATTGTAGGGCATGTTGGCCCAAATTTTGTTATTTGATATTAATTTCGTTTTAATAAAAACAAAGGCTATATACCTTTGAATTTTGGAAAGGATTAATAATATGAAATTATTTTATTTAAATGTTTCCATAATGTGACTTTTCTAAATCATTGCATGAGTAGGGTTTGTTACCCATTCTATTTCAATTAATAAGATTAAATTTTTATTAAGATCACTTGTTACCTCATTAAGGAATGTTTATGAGATAATGATACTCAGGAAATCCCAGAAATTTGGGACTAAAATGGAAAGAGTGGAAAAATAAAAAGTATGTGACACTAGCTTGCTTCTAGGTCGAGTGGTATAGTCCACGTGATTTATATAAGATTCGGGGGGAGGCGGGGTGTTACACATAGGAGGTATATATATTGACAATGAAACTTTAATTGATGGGGATAAAATATCCAAAATGAAATTCTGAACTCAATGATACTAAACTTATGATTTTTGTAGGTCAACTGATATAAGGTTACATAATGTTAAATAATAGGAAATGTTATATAATATTATATATACACTATTATATAACATTATGAAATACTTACCCAAAAAAAATGTGTAACATAGGAAATAATTAAAATTTTCTTATTTACTGTATTGAATTGCAAAGTTATGAAAAAGTCTTTTATTGTACACTAAAGTGGGAGACGTGTCAATGATGTAAGTTTTTTAGATTCCGGTCGATATTAAGGGCTTAATGACACCAATTGACCTTGTTGACCCCGTGGACCATGTTGAGCATCTAGGTCAACAAGTATTAGGCTTGATTAGAGTTGATTGTATTAACCAAATTAGTAAATGGACCATAGTTGACCGAGTCAATCATTTGATTGACCAACGACCATAAAGTTACATTTGAGCCAAGTTTTTTGTAGATATTAAGAAACCACGTTGATTATGCAGGATCAAAAATTAGCAGCACGCGACCGGTCACGAGTGGAGTACCGAGAGTTGAGCATCCTTGTCAATAGTGTTTTCCAATTTATCCTGTAAACTTGTTATTCTGTTTATAAATGAAATTCCATTACATATTGCAATGCATTTACAATCTTTAAATAAGATTTTAAATGAAATGTACACTGAATCTCGAGGTCTGATGCTACGGGTTAGGGTATTAGATATGGTTGAGCTTTGAGAACTAGATGCTGGTGTACGTGGAGGTACATTCTGTGCAGGTTCTCGATTGACCCACTTATTGAGGATCTAAGGCAACCATACATGAGGTATGTGCTTACGGATCCTTATGATGTTGTATTAAAATACGTCTAATTGTCTGATAAGCCCACTTGAGTAGATTTATTATTGCCTTAGAAGCTAGTGAGAGCCTCAACATATGTGTTTATCATTAAAACCATTTTTAAAATGAAAGGTGTATGATTGCATTGTAGATTTAAAATTCATTAAATGTTGCATTTACTCACATAATATTATTTGTTCATGCATACATAACATTATTTTATGGAATTCTTTTTTTAAGTTATAGGCTAGACTACATTATTCACTAAGCCACGATGGACAAATTTGGCTCACTATTCTAACATTTCAGGTTCTTCTACCACGGACAAAGGGGAAAAGGTAGTTATAGCGGAGAGCTATGTTCTCGATTTATTTTGGAAGGTTCTCTACACAGTTCATTTTTTTAGAGTTAGTGTAATGTATTGGAGTTAAGGAAATCATTGTAAATATTTTGACTTAGAAACTTTTGCTACGGCTACATTTAGAGGACTGTATATAGCCAACTTTTGACTTAAACTTCAGCTACATTTCTATCTTTTGGGTTACTTCCGCATTCTCTTATGATTACTCAGATGGTGCTATATATAATGTAGCATAAGAAGCTTAACAGTGTTCTCGCGAGCTCAGTTTGGGAGCAGGTTTGTTAGGGCACTGTGCCAGTTGGTTCATCCTTCTCCCTAGGAAAATTGTCTCGACAGATTTTCAGTATTTTCTAACATTCCCAATTAAATTTGGAAGATTTTCTTTATTTGTTTTTCTTATTTACTCTTTTCGTAATCAAATATACTATATTTTTCATTATAAATGATATGCTAACGAAATTCTAATTCTAATTTTAATTATTTTATTTTTTTACCAAACATTTCCAGCAAGATGATTTTCTAAAATTTCATATGCTTTAGATCATGGTACTCATTTTTTTTGTGTTTTATTTTTAATGATATCATTATTAGGCCTAAATGTTACCCCCTTTTCTTTTAATATTAATGATTATAGTTTTTAATCCTATTCATGTATGCACTAAATCATACAAAGAGTATAACATAATTTTCTAAAGGGGTTTTACATCATAAAATTCATTGAAATGCATGTTTTTACATTCAATAATCATTATAACAAAATTTCATACATATAATTGATCTAAACTCTATTATATGACTTTTTAATGATTGAAAACTATTCTACAACATAAGATGGGAGTTTATCTTCAAGTTTTGTGCAATAGAACTTCATGAGATTAGGTTTCTGATTTCCATAACCCAAGTTCATGTATAATAGGGTTAAAAACATGATTAATCATAATAAAAGAATGTAGGTCGGGTTGAAAGGTTATATCCTAACACTTTAGTTTCTTGTTATTTGGTTATCCAACTACGAATCTCCCAATACATGAGTGTTTTTCTTCTTCTCATAAACGCAGGGATGGAAGGAAGCAAGGGTGGAGAAACTCATTCAATGGCTGGCCAACCAAAATGTTAAGGGTAAGAGAAGAGAAAGCATAGAATGGAAAATTGGAATTTGTGATTGGATATTACCTTTTTTTCATTATCTTTGTGGGTTCCTTTGATGTGAGACTTCTTTCCTCATGGGGCTATTTTGGGCATGGAAGAGGAGGAATTTTGGAGAAGATGCCCAAGAGAGGAAGGAAATCAAGATGATTGTGTTTTGGGAAAAGTGGGGAGAGAATGAGTGGTTTCTGGAATGTGGACATTTGGTAAGCATTTTGGTTATTTCACCTTCCATTTCTATTCAAAATTCATATTCAAATTTTTGGATCTAGGTGGCGCCACTTGGATGTATTCTATGATCCCAGGTTGATTATTAATCTACTCTGAGTCCCACACAAAATACACTTGTTAGAATACAACCAATTTAGTTACTGGGCCCACTGCTTATACGTTAAGGTCTCATCTCGGGCTTTGATCTAAATCATTTTATTTTAATGATTTTTCTTAACATTTGAGTATTAATTTAGGTTATTATTTATTAAGAAATATTTACTAATTTTTATTTTTTTTATTTTCCAATATTTTATAGGTAACTTGGCATTATGCCCTATATTCATACGAGCATATTCCTTAATTTACATGCACTCTTATTGATTTAATTATTGTTATTTTCTATGATATTTTCTAGGTATTTTATTTTATTCTCATAGTACTTTTATAATGGTACATATGTCTAGTCTCAGGTAAAATGACCTTTATACCCTCGAACAACAAAATTATTGTTTTACACTCGGTTGGTCAAAATAGTTTTTCAGTACTTAAAACCATTCAATATTTCACGTAGTGAGGCTCTACATTTAACTTTCCATGTGGATTGACCAACTTACCCCTAGGTGATAAAATTACAATTTTAGCCCTAGGGTTCAATTTTCTCTATAGTTTGTGAAACTTTCTAGAAACGTCATTGTAAGATTTTTGCTTGTTGGAAGTTTAAAATTTCTATGTTTGAATACTTTATCATTAAATGTGTTTTACACTTCCATGAACTTAGTTATGACTTTATATATATATTTTTAAATTTGAGAATTTTTCAAGTTATTACAAAGGAAGTCAACAAGTGTCGACGGAATTCTTCATGACTACCCTCCCTGGGAGCGATGAAAGGTTGCAACTGGCAACAACCTAATGACAAAAGAGCTCAGGCAGACAAAGAAAATGTCAAGGGATGACCTCGACCCTATAGAGGGTACTTTAGGAATGGAAGTTGAGCATGAATGAAAGGAGGTCGTAACAATGAAAGATTCAACACAAAAAGGTCAAAGTGGAGACAAATCTCAGGGTTGACAGTAAGAAATAGATCATAGGGGTCTTAAAAGTATTCCAAGACATATTTTGGTGGTCTCACAAAGACATGCTTAACATATCACCTGAGTAATAGTACATCACCTCAACAACGCTCATTTATGACCCTAGTTCCATAAAAGTGAGGGGCACTTAGCACAGACTAAGCATAAGCCTTGAGGGAGGAAGTTCATAAGCTACTACAAGTCAAATTCACCTAAACATTGGCTTTCCAACATAGAAATGGTGAGAAAGCCAAACAAGAATTAGAGAACCTTTGTCAACTTAACAAATTTCAATAAAACATGTCTTAAGGACAATTTCCCACCATCAAGAATTGATCAATTAGTGGAGGCAACAATAAGGCATGAGCTCCTTGGCTTCATGGACATGTACACGGGGTATAACAAGAACAACATGTGCATAGAAGATGAGGAGAAGACCATATTCGTCATTGATCGAGGTCTCTACTACTACAATGCCTTTTAGGTTGAAGAATGTGGGGACACCAATACTAGCAAGTAGTTAACCATGTGTTTAAAGACAAAATCAACAACAACATTGAGGTATATGGATGACATGATTGTCAAAAGCATTACAACATTGACTCATCTCATGGGTCTCTGTGACTGTCTTCTAGGTGATCCACAACTACAACATAAAGCTAAATTCAAGTACATGCACCTTTGGGTTAAGGTGAAAAGTTGTTAAGATTCATAATCAATCAAAGACACATAGAAACCAACTCAAACAAGATAAATGTTATCTTAGATATGAAGTCTCCTAAGAAATTGAAGGAAGTGGAAGGATTGATAGGGAGCATGACCACTTTGAACTATTTCATGACAAATTAGTCCATCAATAAACGCCTTCCTTTCTTCAAAATCATGAAGAGGAGGCCAATAGTCTAAGATGAAAAGTGTGTGGAGGTCTTCTCTAAACTTAATGAGTACCTCACCTCTTCCTCACTCCTATCGAAGCCTTTGTATAGGCAACTGCTATACAACAACCTATCCATCTCAAGCCAAGCAATAAGCTTAGCCCTAGTTAGGGAAGAACAAGGGGAGTAAAAGTTGATATGTAACCCTTAACTTAGAAATTGCTACCCCAAAATGGAGAAGCTTGCCCTAGCCCTAGTCACATTGGCTAGGAAATTGAGACCTTTTATCCAAGCACACCCTATCATCATTCTCACAAAGCATCCAATCATGCAAGTACTCCAAAAATCGAATATGTCAGGGCAACATGCAAAATAGGCAATCGAGTTGCCCTAAGACCTCAACTAAGGGATAAGCCCTCATTAACTTTGTGAAGGAATTCACCATAAGAGTAAATAACCTAAAAAAGGAAGAGCCAACCAAAACTTGGAGGATTTATGTAATAACCTAAAATTTTGTCAAATAATTAAAGATAAATAAGTTTAAGGAAATTAAATGAAATAAGTCAAGTGAAAATAATTTTGAAGATTTTAAGAAATTTTTGGGTACAAATTGTGGGTTGGCACATGAAAAATAAAATATATTGGAGATATAATTTAAATTAGGCAAATAAGACCCTTAATTTGATAATTAAATGAAAATTTTAATTTAGTAGAATTAATTATGAAATTTAAAGAGTTGCTTAAGAAATAAATAGAAATAAAGTATAGATACACATATAAACCTAAATGTGTATGAATAAGGTGTGTGTTAGCATAATAAATGTTAATACTACATATTATAGGAATATGTACATAGAAAAATTTATATAATTAAATAAAAATGTAGTATACGTGCATTTATTAAAAATAAATCAAACATTATGTAAATATTAATTTATAATTACATAAATTATTATTTGAAAATGAAATATGAAATAAATAAAAATACATGGAAATGGAAAATGTAGATTATTGAATTATTGGCATTAAATATATTGAAGAAATAGAAAAATGTCTTATAAATACAATATTAAATAATTAGAAAGGGAAAAATAATGGTAAGTCCCTAAAATAGCATGATTTGTGCAAAAATCAATGTTTATACAAATTAGAAAGTGAAATTGGGTTGATAATTGTCAAAACTCGGATAATAGAAGCTTTAAAAGTTGATTTTGATAAAAGAAACTGCATCCAACAGCCAGGATCGAGTAATCATCACGATCTGCAATCCAACGGCTTAGATCAAAACCAAAACAACGCCCGGATGCACCGAATCATCAAGATCGAACGACTCACAATCGATCGTTTCAATCCAATGGTCCATATCACAGGGCAAAACGTTAATCGCGAAATCGGACCGCACATGGTGGTCGAGGAAGATCAGACGGGCTAGATCAAAAGCGCAGTGGGAGATCGCGAAAGCACAACCATCGAGGATCATCCGACAGCCCGGACGAGATTTGTTGATCGCGATCAAGATCCGCACGCAGCATCCGATGATCATCTGACGGTCCAAAAAGTAGCGTTCCGTCGATCGCGAACTGGGTGATGCGCTTGAGGATGATCCGAGCGTTGAAATTTGAGGCTATGATAAATTCTAGATTTGCGTGCAAAACCTAAAGAAAATCTAACGGTCCAAATGCAATCCACCCGATCCAAGTACGTATGCGTGATACAAGGAAAATCCGACGACTCCGATCTGCTGCTCCGAGATTAATATCCGAAAAATCTGAAAAAAATCGATTAAATACTTCAAAAATTCAAAAAATCAGGTTCTAAATTCCCAAAAATTTCCATAAAAATTTCTTGCTAATCTCCTATGGTTGGAGGGCACGAAATTTTGAAGAATTGGCAAGTTTTCCACAAGATGACACCCCAAACTTGCCATTCTCCACTCTTTTGAACTCTATATAAACACCCCCAATGCTCACAATTCATCTCATCCCAAGAAACAAGAGTTGAATTGTGATCTTGTTCTCTAAGCCCTCTTCTCAGCTCCCCTTCTCACTTTCTTTTCCCTCTTATGTATGAGAAGTTCATTGGTTTGGGAATTGGTTTTGGGTGATTCTCTTGGTGTTTGAGCTTTGGGAACCATTGCTTCAACTTAGGGGAGAAAACAACACAAGGTGAAAGTGATTTCTTAAACACCCCTTTTTCTTATTCAAAGTTTTAGCATGTTCATTGTGTGTATGTTTCTAAAATCAAAAGATTTTCAGTTCTAGCATTCTAAAATATTTTTCAGTTTTAGATTTGATTCATATTTGAATTTATGCATGCATATTAATCATGCCATGACTAGTATCATGTTTAGGTTTTATTTCAATATGTGATGCATGATTTTGAATGTTTCATGATTGAATTTTTAGTTTGATCATATGCTGAATTTATTTATTTTAGTCTCATGTTCTGAAATTTATTTTGTGATTCAAGATTATGTGATTTAACAAAGATGATGGTGATAATAACCACGTACCATCATAGCACACATGTGGGTTGCTATGGATGTTCTTTTCATATGGTATGCCCATATGGTTTTTTAGACCTAAGTGCTTGGTTGGTGGGTAAGCTCTCTTGAAGTCCAAAAGTCCAATGGAATTGGCCAAGTGATGATGCCACATTTCACTCTAAGGAGGCACTTAGTGAAGAACATCAAGGGTTGAGAAACTCTTTTGGTCTAAATTACAACTTTAAATAATTGGTTGTTCGAAACAACTAATGTATGCAAGTGTTTGAATTATGGATGTGATATTGTTTTGAATTTGAAAAATGGTCGTATGATAAAGATCCACTGAGCTATGTGCTCACCCCTTCCTTTATTATTTTTCAGGAAATTAAATTATGAAGGCTATGGAAATTAGATAGTTTTGTTTTAGCAAGTTTCCATTCTCTTGAAAGTTTCCTTTTAATGTAAGGGCATGTTGCCTAATTTTGATTAAGACTTTCGCTGAAAGTTAGTATTTTTATTTTGAGATTATGAGTCTCTTTGATCAACAATGTACTAGTTTACATTACAAAGTTATGTACTTTCTTTTATTAATAAAGAAATTGAATTTTTCTTTACCATTACTTGCCTTGATTGTATTAAATGTGAATTTGTACCATTGAATTTTTTCTAAGGCATGAAGTATTGAAAAATAGAAAGTCAAGTGCGTGTTACTTGTATAGTAACATGCCCAACTCGCCAAATGGTTAAGTCAACTGTCGAATAATGGTGGTTATGTCCAAAACTCAAGGAATGTGGGGGTCGGGGTGTTACAATTTATGTGGACAGCTCATCCTACAAACAACATAGTAGAGATAGGTCATTAATGGTTTCGATAATGGGGAAGAAACAACTAACTACCCTTTAATTCGCATTCTTAACTTCCAACAACGAGCTTGAGTATGAGACCTTCTTAGCAAGACTATGAATGGCTAAACATGGGGGTGAATATAATTCAAGTTAATTGTGATTCTCAGCTGATAACTAGTTTGATGAACATGGATTACCAGGTGAAGGACAAAAAGATGCTGGCATACCTAGTGAAGGCCCCAAATCTTTACTTTCTTTTAAAGAATTCAAAGTTAATGGGATTCCTTGAGCCAAGAACATTTTGGCTAATTCATTGTCAAAACTTGCTTCTTTATCTAAGGAGAGTAGTGGTACAAGTGTCAATTGAGTACCCATCACAAAAAAATATAGGAGACTAGAATAATGAACAACTCAGAACGATCGAGCAAATTACTACTTCACAGATCTTATTTGTAAGTACCTTTAAGAAGGCACGCTACATGAGGAAAAGACATAAGCAAGGAAGGAATAGAGACAAACAACAAGGAGTGTACTCCTCAAGGGCACTCTCTACCAAAAAAAAGGCTTCAATCCTCCACTTGAAATATTTGCCTGAGGTTCAAGCGAGTAAAGTATTAAAAGACATCTTCGTAGGTTTTCGCAAAAATTACTTGGGATGAAAATTTTTTGTTCATTAAGTGTTGAGACAGGGAAACTACTAGTTGACACTAACCAAGGATGGATTTGATATGGCCTGAAAGGGTGAAAGTTGCCAACAACATCCTACCCTGCTTCATTTGAGCGTCAAATTGACAAATCCTATCTCTGACCTTGGACAAAAATGAAAAAAATAGAGGATTATGCATCAAACTGACCAACCTAGAGATATTCAATGGTGATGAAATTTTGTGGAGATGTTTTTGGGTCAATGAAGACGTTGTCTACCAAAAATTAAGTAAATTGGCCATGTCTAGCTAGGGTAATTGAACTAAAAACTAAAATTTGTCACATAACATAGACAAAATAAAAACTTGAATTTGGGTGCTTGACATTGATATCAAATGATGTCCAAAAATAATGATTCAAAGTTTTGAAATACTTTGATAATCTAGTAGGTATTGATCAAATTTCATAACAATTTAATGTATGGTGTTAGTTGCATAGTATATTATGCATATTGCATATGTTTCTGGATAGGTTTAGTAGTAAACAAAACATATTTGATTATAACTAGGTGCATGAGCATTTATTTAACCATTGCATGTTTATTCATTCATTTAAAGAATTTCAATATTGTTTGTATACATCTTTACTTGTGATATAATGGCCCAGAAAAGTTTTTGGTTGTTTGTGCAGGCTCAAGTTAGTTGGAGATGTATATATGCAACACCCTTGGCCCCACTGTGACGATATTGTCCCCCGTTAGACATGCCCAACGTCGGGGTTTTGTTCTTGGTATGTGAGCCCAGTTCACACCCAAAAGGCCTCGTCAAAAGGTCGCTACCCGGGCGCACTTATGAACCAGGCAACCCTCTAAGGTCCAACCAATGTGGGATTATTCATCCACCACCCTTGGAGGCCATCTCATCCTCGAGATGCACACCAGTTACACTCAGGTTTGGCTCTAATACCACTTGTAACACCCTGGGCCCCACTGTGATGATATTGTCCCCTGTTAGACACACCAGCGTGGGGGTTTTGTTCTTGGTATGTGAGCCCAGCTCACACCCAAAAGGCCTCGTCACAAGTTCATTACCCGGACGCACTTATGAAATAGGCAACCCCTTGAGGTGTAACTGATGTGAGATTATTGATCATCTTGTAACACCCCAGGCCCCACTGTGACGATATTGTCCTCCATGAGACATGCCCAGCGTGGGGGTTTTGTTCTTGGTATGTGAGCCTAGCTCACACCCAAAAGGCCTCGTCACAAGGTCATTACCCGGGCACACTTATGAACCAGGCAACTCCCTAAGGTCTAGCCGATGTGGGATTATTCATCATCTTGTAACACCCTGGGCCCCACTATGACTATATTGTCCCTCGTTAGACACGCCTAGCGTGGGGGTTTTGTTTTTGGTATGTGAGCCCAGCTCACACCCAAAAGGCCTCGTCACAAGGTTGTTACCCGAGCGCACTTATGAACCAGGGAACCTCCTGAGGTCTAGCCGATGTGGGATTATTCATCTTTTAAAAGTGTCACTGGGCCCCCAGAACCCCCTTCAGGGCACTCTGGGCTAGGTGTTCACTCACAGGTATTGCTCCTCCCCTGGGATTTTATTTTGCCTCCGTAGATTTTTGAACCCATGACCTAGGAGATAAGTACATTATTCTTGCAACATCCACTACCATTGAACCGAAATCGTGCGACTAAGATTGATAGATCAAAACAAGAAAAGAAAATAAATAGAGAAACCGAGAAATAACGAAAACAATTGAAATAAGAAAGAATAAATTCAAACAAATCTCTAAAAATCCATTATTTGAATTGAGCCGCCAAAACCTAAGAAAATAGAAATTTTCTATTTGAAAAATGCCCAAATTTACTAATTTTCACTCCCCTAAACTCTATATAAAGGACCCCTAGTTCTCTCATTCTTTTCATCCCAAATCAAGAGTATACTAGTCCCTCTTGACTCTCTCTAGCCTTCTTCTTGGCAATCCCCTTAGTTTTTGAGTAATCTTGAACTATTCTTAAGTGTTCTTGAGAGTTTTTGAGTGTTTAGAAGCTTTGGAGTAATGAAACTCTGTCGGATTTTAGAAGTGTGCAGAAGAGATTTATTTCTAAGGTGGAAGTGATTTCTCAAACCCCTATTCTACTTCTTCAATTTAATATCATGTTTATGCATATTTAATTTCCATTTGGTGTGCTTATTATGTTTGAATAACATATTTTATTTATATATTTTAAATTTGCATGTACACCGTGAAATCATGTCATTATTAGATTATACATGTTTAGATTTTTTTTATTTAAAAAAAAACATGATGCATACTAAGTGTTTGCTTTCATGTTTTGAATGTTTATATGTTGAAGTTATTTTTATTTATTTTTCTTGAGCATGATTTATTTATGATCCATGATTATGAGATTTAAAGAAAGATGTTGAGATCAAGAACCACATACTGTCACATTGAACATGAGGGTCACTGTGGGTGTTCTTTACATGTGATTAGTTCACATGGGTGATATCCCAAAATACTTGAAATGTGGGTTAGGCCCTAAGTTCAATGAAATTTGACAAGAAAATGTCTTTTCACTCAAGGGGGGTATTTTGATAAAGAACAACAAGGGTTTTGAAACCCTTTCAGTCTAATTTACAACTATAAACAAAAATGTTGTTTGAAACACCTAATGCTTTACAAGTATTTGAATTTGAATGTTTTATTAATGTTGAATTAGTAATTTTAGTGTTTTTGAAAAAGATCCACTGGGCTATGTACTCATCCCTTCCTTCTATTTTTTAGGTAATTGAATTACATGAAGACCATGAATATTAGTTAACTTTTTTTTTTCTTATGATTTAGAAAGTTTCTAATTTCTATGTAAGGGCGTGTCGCCTAAGTTTTGAATTTTGCGCTGTAATAGTTTTTCTTCAAGATTAAATTATATAATCAATTTTATTTAATTAATAGAGTTATGGATTTCTTTTATTTCTTGTATTATTACCTTATTAAATTCCATAATTTGAGTTATGTACTCATAAATACAAATAAGGCATGAAATAATTGAAATAGAAAGTCAAGTTATGTACTTGTAAAGTAACACCGGCCTAGGGTGTTACAAACATGGTATCAGAGTCAAACCTGAGTGTAACGGGTGTGCATCTAGACGACTAAATGGCCTCCAAGGGGGGTGGATGAATAATCACACATCGACTGGACCTCAGGGGGTTGCCTGGTTCATAAGTGCACCTGGGTAACGACCTTGTGACGAGGCCTTTTGGGTGTGAGCTCGGCTCACATACCAAGAACAAAACCCCCACGCTGGGCGTGTCTAACGGGGGCAATATCGTCACAGTGGGGCCCAGAGTGTTACAAGTGGTATCAGAGCCAAACCTGAGTGTGACAGGTGTGCATCTCGAGGACGATGATGGCCTCCAAGGGGAGGGGGGGTGGATGAATAATCCCACATCGGTTGGACCTCAGGGGGTTACCTGGTTCATAAGTGCGCCTGGGTAACGACCTTATGACAAGGCCTTTTGGGTATGAGCTCGGTTCACATACCAAGGATAAAACCCCCACACTAGGCATGTCTAACAGGGGATAATATCGTCACAGTGGGCCTGAGGGTGTTACAATATACACGAAGTAGAAGGTTGGAAAAGTTATATTCCACTGATTACGGTAGTAGAGGAAAACACTACTACAATAACTAGAATGAAGAAATGAAGGAAAACAGTGGACATTCATTATCGAGACACACTACAATGGTAACAAGAACAAAAGCTACTGTAGAGATTCATTACCGTGGTAGCCTACTATGGTAACCAGAGGAAGAATGTAACACACAGAAGCATTACCATGGTAGCTTACCATGGTAGTGTGATTTTTAACAATTTTTGTGCATTTCCAAATTTTTAAGTGGTCGAGAGTACCATGATGTGCTACTACAATAGTGCGATTAAAAACATATTTTTAGGGTTTGCAACTCATGATTTTAAGCGAAAAAAATGCCTAGGTAAAAATAAAACAGAGAAAAGAATTAGAAGAGGTTGAAAAGATTAATGGCGAGAAAAGAGACGGAACAGAGAATGGAGCAAAGTGCAGATAAAGAAGTCGCATCTGTTTAATGATTTCTTACAGGTTTAATTGAATGTTTTCCATCACAAACTCAATGTTTGGCTAAAAAGGTTTTAATCGAGGATGTAATTCAATTATAGGAACCTTTGATTTCGTGTTTTAATTAATCTATTTTTGACTTTTGTTTTATGTTTTTTGAGGCTAATGCTTCTTATCTACTAGCCATAGATAGGATGATCTTGGATCTTTAGATTCACTTGGAAGAGAGCTCTGATGATTTGATAATCAAAACATAGACCTAGAAAGATCAATGGAATCGTGAGATCTTTGATCTTATAGGAGGTTGCATGTGAACACACAGTTTACAACATTGGTTATTCTATAGTATACTCGGGAGGGAGTATTAGGGAATATATTAATAAGCATTAGAATACAATTAGGAGAGGGTTTTAATAACAAGTGTTATAACCTAGAAAAGTAAGAAAAAAATGATTAAAGCAAAAATTAAAGGGGATTACATGAGATTTACAATCCTAGATATTTAAATCGTATTTATTTCAATTCTGCCTTAGTTAAATCAACCTTTGCTTAGTTTAATTAATTCCAAATTCCATTGTGTAGCCTTCATAAAGTTAAGATGAATAGTAACTAGGATTTAAATTTATTGGTTTAAAACTGTTCATTGAAGACAATCTTTGGTTAATACCGTCAGTTACTATTGCGATACCATACACTTGCATTATCTTAACATATGGTTTCGTTGCAATAACATTTGGAAAAATATTGTGCAATCTAAATGCTCAAGAGAAAATAAACGAGGTGTAAAAAGTTGAGAGATTTTGACCATATTGACCATAATGGGTTATGATGGACCATGGTTTAATCAAATTAAGCTATGTGAATGTCTTGGTGATGTACATTAACATTGGTTAGGGTTTGACCAGTGGATTAACCTAGTGTGTCTAGGGTTAACTAATGATTAAATTGATATTCAAATGTACTATATGCGTAGGATAACATGTGAGACACAAAAATCGAGATTAGAATCTTGAGGAATTGTGATGTATTGTGAGTAATATTTATGATACTTCAGTTGTTGTGTTTATTGTTATACTTAAGTTTATTTTATTAGCATGTATTTTAGTCACATGATCTATAAATTGTACGATAAAAGAGATTTAAGGGTTTATAGTGCCTAATATAGTGTATTAGCTTAAAAAACCATTGTTTTCTAAAAATTTCCGATAGGGTTGTAGCAATACAAAAATGAGCATGGTAAAGCACTGGTTCTCTATTGAAAAGATGCTACATGTCCATTGACACTATAGCGATTTTGATTGTTTGATAGATACTGTGTGTCCGTTGACACTATACAAGTCTCTAATAATCGAACTAGTTTTTCACTGATGTGCATGCTATGATATGAGAATTATTACAAAAGATAAATGATACTATTACCATTTCAAGTAATGTGTTAACTATTTATGAAATTCATGCATACATCATTTTGGTAGTGTAACACCCTTGTTCCTGAAAATTTAATTTTTTTGCTAATCACAAGGCAAGCCAAAGTCTGGTTACAATTTCAAGTACATAACTTGCATCACATTCTTTTTCAATTATCGCAAGCCTATTCATTTAAGTAACAAATAGTAAAATAATTACACAAGAGATAAAAGAAATTCATAAACTTTATTAATTTAATAAAGTGGAGTACATAACCAAAATTTAGAAACTATTACAGCAAAAATAATTCAAAACTCAAATTTAACTCATATTTAAAAGAAACTATTCTAGCAAAAATAATTCAAAACTTGGGCAACACGCCCTTACATGAATTTAGAAACTAGAAAGTTTCTAAATTTAAAAACCTTTTTAATATTTATAATCTTCATGAAATTCAATTCTCTGAAAAGATGAGAAAGGAAGGGTGAGCACATAGCCCAATGAATCATTCTAAAAATAACTAAATTACTAATTTAAATCCATAACACATTTAATTTCAAGCACTTGCATATATTAAGTAATTCAAATAATATTTTGTTTACAATTGGAAATTTGACTGAAAAGAGGTTTAATCCCTTGATGTTCTTATCAAAATGTCCCCCTTTTGGTTGGAAAGACAATTCATCTTATCACATTCCATTGGAATTAGGATCTTATGGCCATATTATTTTGGGCTACACTCATCTACACAAAGTAATGAAACCCATATACACTAAGTATATGTAAAGAACACCCATAACATCTCTTTGGATTACTATGACAATACGTGGTTCTTAATCTAAGAATCTTTTATTTTTTCTTATATACATGGATCACAAATAAAAGAAATAAAATTCAGCATGCTTACATGTGATATTCAAGCATAAAAACATCATAAACATGCATTATATATCAATTAGGTCCAAACATGCGTGATTTATCATGGCATGGTTTCATGGATGCATGAACATGGAATATACATGAATCTGAAAATTAAATCATGAACGATGGACTGAGATTAAATATGCATGATAAACTGATATGAAAATAAAAATCAGCATGCCATTAATCCAAACTAGTAAAGAAGAAGTTCAAGAAAATGAAATACACTCAAGAACACTGAATAACTTTGAAACACTCAAGAACACAATAGAAGTGAAAAGGGGTTGCCAAGAAGAAGGCTAGAACAGATCAAGAGGGAAATGCCAACTCTTACTTTGGGATGAAGAAGAAGTGAGCACAAGGGGATTTTTATAGATTTTTAAGAAAGCATAGGGGACGGTTTGGGCAGCTTGGGCAGCTCACAATTGATCAACTTGCCATAGCCAAAAGTGGGCGATTTGCATAGAATAGGGCATGTAAGCACACGACTTGGGCAATTGGAATTAGGGTTTCTTATTTCACAAGATGTGGTCTTTATTTGATTCCCTATCTATATGTGAGTACAAAAGTGATTTAGAATGTGTCTAATTTGATTTGGGACGTCCTCAATGGTGGGATTTTGTGAGCAAGAATCTTCCCTAATTAATTCTTTTGCTTGGCCACCGCACATGTATCAAATGGAAACAATTCTCCTTTGGCTTCAAGGTGTGTGCACACCCTAGGGTTTATGGTTTTAATTTGTTTCCATTGTTTGGGTGCATGAATCAGCAGGCAAATCAAATCAAGATGTGAGTAAGAAGGCTTCTAATCTTGGTTCCATTAGAGTTGGTGCATCACAAAGAGTATTTTAGCCCAATTGCATGTGAATCTCCTTGATTTGGTGGTTTGGTGTGATTATGGGAACCTTCAGTTTTTGGTTTTGATCTTTGATGTGCACAAGATCATGTCCCAAGTGTGGCAGCTAGGGTTTGTATTTGGGCTCAATTCATGTTTTATAATCTTCTAATTAGATGCACACACACAAGGATTGCTAGGGTTTACATGTGATCATTTTTGCTTGGTCTATGGAATCATTCTTCATGGTTTCTAAATAATGTGGGTCGTCTCATGTATGTGTGTAAGGTATGAATGTGTATGATCATGGCATCATCACTCATGTGACTTGCACATGCTTAGGGGTGATTACACACTCTTGGCTCCACTTGAATTTAAAATAAAATTCTTATCTTTCGTTTGGCTAGGATTTTAGTACTTTTGGGTTCACATAAATTTAATAAAAATTCATATATTTCAATTGGCTAGGTTTTTTCCCATTTTCTTTTCTAATTTAGATTTTCTTGAAACATACCAAGTAAATGAACTCTTAATTGTGCAAATAAAATGAATTCGGGTGCCTAAACCATTTGAGTTGTTCACTTCATTTCATTTCATCGCTTTTTCTTAAATTTCACTCCTCTAAGAGGTTTTTGAGCAAATTTAAACTTGCAAACTGATTCTAGAAATGAATTGGACTTCATTTATCGTTTCATTTCACTTAGTACAAAATTTTTGGGTATTACAAGATACCCTCCTTAGAAAAATTTAATCCTTGAAATTTGTACACATTTAGGGATTCCTAGTGAATAGGTGTGGGTATTTGGTCTTCATTCCGGTTCCCAGCTCCCAAGTAGTTTCTTCTACTCCATGATGCTTCCATAGTACCTTAACTAAGGGAATATCCTTAGTTCTCAGTTTCTGTACCTTGTGATCAAAGATCCTAATTGCTGCTTGTTCATAAGTGACATCATCTTGGATATTTACTTCTTCATAGTGGATGATGTGTGAGGGATCCAGTTCATACTTTCTTAGCATCAACACGTGGAACACCTTGCGAGTTGAAGTCATCCAATTTGGTAGATCCAACTCATAAACACATTCCTCAATTCTTCTAATTATTTCAAAGGGTCCGATAAATCTTGGAGATAGTTTCCTCTTGAATCTGAACCTCTTGATACCTTTCTAAGGACTGATTCTTAGAAATAGTTTATCACCCACTTGGAACTCTAAGGGTCTTCTTCTCTAGTCAACATAGCTCTTTTGACGACTTTGAGCTGTAGCCAATCTCTTTCGTATCAATTTGACTTAGTTATTCATTTCTTCTACCAAGTCTAACCCAATTAGTATATGATGTTCAAGTTCAGCCCAACAGCTTGGGGATCTGTAGGGTCTTCCATAAAGAGCCTCAAATGGAACCATTTTGATACTTGCCTGGTAACTGTTGTTACTGCTAAGTGTAGGTATTTGCTCCAGTTTCCTTTGAAGTCGAGGACATGAGACCTTAACATGTCCTCTAAGGTCTGGATAACTCTCTTTGATTACCCATCCATCTAAGGGTGGAAAGTAGTGCTCATGGTGAGTTTAGTGCCCAACTCCTTCTATAGACTCTACCAGAACTGAGAGGCGAAGCAAGAGTCTCTGTTAGATACAATAGTCTTAGGCACACCATAAAATCTTACGACCTCCTTCACATGGAGTTTTCCCAATTTACTAACTTGATTTGTGGATTTGATTGGTAGGAAATGAGCCACTTTAGTGAAACGATCCATAATTACTCAAATATCATTTCTGGTTCCTAGGTAGACCACTAACGAAGTCCATAGAAATGTTATCCCACTTCCATTCAAGGATAGGGAGTGGTTGTAATCTTTCAAAGGGTTTTCGGTGTTCTGCTTTTACTTGTTAACAAGTTAAGTATTTAGCCACATGCTTAGCCACATCTTTCTTCATTCCTCTCCACCACTAAGTCTTTCTGAGGTTCTAGTACATCTTAACTCCACCTAAATGCATCATATACTTGGTCTGATGATCCTCATCTAGTTTGTTTACTTACTTTGCCCATTTTGAGGTACACAGATCCTCTCCCCGAGCCTTAGGGAATTCTCAGCATCTATCCTAAAATTAGTTTTCTTACCTTGTGCAACTCCTTCTATCAGGCTAGTGAGCCACCTATCTTGCCTTTATTCCTTCTTGATCTGATGTAATAGATCAGGTTGGCAAGACAAGCTGCAGAGGTAAGCTTGTTTGTCATTCAAGGTTACACCCAACTTAAGTTTTTGATCAACTAGTACATCTAACCCTTTTCTTTATTTTGTTTGTTGAACTTTCTACTCAAGGCATCGACTACCACATTGGCCTTTCTTGTATAGTTGGAAATCATAGTCTTTCAAGAACTTCATCCATCTCCATTGCCTGAGGTTCAACTCCTTTTGGGTGTAGATTTACTTTAAGCTCTTGTGATCCAAATACAAATCAAATTTCTCACCATAAAGGTAGTGTATCCAAATTTTTAGGGCAAATACAATGACTGCTAACTTTAGGTCATGAGTAGAGTAATTCTTCTCATGGACCTTCAATTGTCACGAAGCATAAGCGACTACTTGCTTCTCTTGAATCAAGATTGCTCCCATCTACTCAGTGAAACATTAGTATAGAGGGTAAAGGTAACACCATGGGTTGGAGTGACTAGGACAGGGGTCGTAATCAATCTCTTCTTCAGTTCTTGGAATGATTGTTCACACTTCTCATCCCAATCGAACTTAACTTCCTTCTTGGTTAGCTTTGTCATAGGTTCTACTAGTTTGGAGAAATCTTGGATGAACCTTCTGTAGTATCCACCTAGGCCTAAGAAGCTCCTAATCTCTATAACTATTTTAGGTTGCTTCCAATCCATGACAACTTCCACGTTCTTTGGGTCTATAGAGATGCCTTGTGCTAATACCACGTGACCAAGAAACTTGACTGTCTTTATCCATAATTCACACTTGTTGAACTTGGCATATGATTGATGCCTTCTGAAGGTCTCCAACACTATCTACAAGTGGTCTAAGTGTTCAACCTCTGACTTGGAGTAGATTAGGATGTCATCTATGAATACCAACACAAACTGGTCAAGATATTGTCTAAACACTTGATTTATTAAGTCCATGAATGCTATTGGGGCATTGGTCGAACCAAAAGCAATCACATTGAACCCAAAGTGTCCATGTCTTATTTTGAAAGCAGTCGTGTATATATCAAACTCCTTAATTCTCAACTGATGATATCCTGACCTAAGATCAATCTTTGAGAAATGAGTGGCTCCTCTCAATTGATCAAATAGGTCATCAATACTTGGTGAAGGGTTCTTATTCTTTATTGTAGCTTGGTTCAGCTTTCGATAGTCAACACAAAGTCTCATGGAACCATCCTTCTTCTTGACAAAAGTACAAGAGCTCCCAAGGGCGATTCACTTAGCCTGATGAAGCCTTTCTCCCTGAGCTCATCTAGTCGAGAATTCAACTCAATCAGTTCCACCGGAGCCATTTTGTAAGAAGGTATGGCTATAGAGTTGGTTTCAGGGTGAAGTTCAATCTTGAACTCTAATTTTCTGGCAGGTGGTAGTCTGGGTAAGTTGTTTCAGAACACATCCTCATACTCACTAACCATGGCTAGGTTTTGAATTCTTTTTACTTCAACAAGTTCTTCTTCAGAGAGTTCTTCAAACTCATTTTTTTGCCTTAAGCAGTTCATTATGGCTATGGTTAGACTTCTCGGTAATCTCTGCATGTGCCCGTTGATTCTATCAGTCTCCCCCAAAGGTAGGATTATGGCCCCTCATCTCTAAGGACAATTATTTGGGCTTGGTACTGATCTAACCAATTGATCCCCAAGATTACATCATAGCCATAAAAAGGTAAAGTACATAGGTCAACTATTATGAGTTTATCCCCAAACCTTAGGTCACAACTAGACATTCTTTTTTAAGGCACGGTGGTCCCTATTGGTGTGGATAAATTCAAAGTTATGGGTAGTGTTTTTGTCACAAGTTACTTATCAACTAGTTCTTCGGAGATAAAAGACTTAGAAGCACTCGAATCAAATAGTAGTCTAACACCAACATTAAACAAAAGAAATGTACCTTCCACTATAGGGACGTGGTCTTCCTGAGCCTCAACAGCAAACATTTTGGCCCAATTCTACCTATGACCTTGGTTTTGCCCTTGATTGGTATTCTGCTGCTATTACCTCCCCTGGGGGTGACCATTCTGATGTCCTTCCTATGGTGGTTGTTGCTGAAGAGCCTGAGCAAGAGTAGTCGGGCAATCCCTAGCAAGACGACCGTTCTATCTGCACACATAACACAACCCTTGCCTCCTAGCCTATTCCTTAAACTCATTATGGGTCTGCCCCCTATTTCTATGGTGCTTTCCCACCACTCTTGTTCTTTTTCTAGGCCCCTTGATGATCTTTTTCATTCCCAGGGCATTTGTTCTTTCCCCTCACCTGTTGTTCCAGGTTGAGCTCTTATTCCAATGTTAGGGCATTTTCTACGATGTCTTTGTAAGTCCTTAGGCCTAGTGTTCTCACTATTTCTCAGATCTCCATCTTGAGACCCTGTGCAAAATGATTGGCCTTCATTCTCTCCTCCTTAATCAGATCTGGTAAGAATTTGTCCAGTTGAGTAAACTTTCTTTCATGCTTAGCTACAATCATTTCTCTTTGGTTCAACCGAATGAAATATTCCTGTAGCTTGCTTAAGGTTGCTTCTAGAAAGAACTTTTCATAAAAGATCTCCATGAATTTCTCTCAGCTCATAGCATCAACATCCATCTTAGGGCCCATCCTCATTATACGCCACCAACTTCTGGGTGGTCCCTTGAAGTGGTGTCTGCCCAGTGCCACCCTTCTTGACCCAGTTACCTTCAACACATTCAGATGCTCCTCCACTTCTTGATACTAGTGGTCCACCATGATACAGTCGGTTGTGCCTTCAAAATGTGGAGGGTGGAGCTTCTGTAGCTCCATCAACATCTTCCTTTGTTTCTCATTATCCAAATCCTCTTTAGTCCTCTGACGTTTGGGAGTTGGGGCTACAAGTGCAAGTTGTTGAACTAGGATGGGTCTAGGTACTTGAGGCTGATGAACTGCTTGAGAGAGTATCTGGGTTAGAACCCTCATCATTTGATCCATAACGTTCTGAGCAACTTCATTCATCATAGTTTCCATTCGGGCCTCCATACCAATAGGTATTTCCTGATCCCTCTGCTCTGTCTTGTCAGAAGTAGTGGATCGAGTGCTATCATGACTCTAGATTCATGTCTCTAGGTTCTTGATCTGTTCAGTGGCCTAACAGTTTATGCTTCTAGGTTCTTTTTGTTCTTGGGTACAAGATTTGGTTTTATATAACATACATATAAACAAATCAAACATGTTTTTCAAACAATCATATAATCAAGTAGTTTTACGCTAGCATAGCGAAATTCCAAGCTTCCATCTAAGCTTCTAGGTTCAAGTGTCTCATACCACTCTACTCCTTCCACTTAGACTTTCACTCAGAATACTATCACACCCAAACAATTTTGCAAATGTTTTGATAACTGAGGTTTCCCGAGCCCACTATACCTGACCGTCCCATACTAGAGAAGCATAGAGAAATAAGTTTTTCAAAGTTACCGATCATTCACCAAACATGGTTCATCATTCTTTGAGTCTAGGCTTATTGCATACCCTTTAATTTCTATGCATCCCATATTACATAGAAACCACAAATGTAGAATCTTCCCGATCTTGTGTCCTGACCAAACAATGATTCTATTCTCACACATTTTTTAGTCTCTAACCTATGTCCTAAAGTTTTATGGTTTTCATCTATTGTTCCACCCATGTCTCGACCTAAGGTCATTTTCTTAGACCTAGGATTCCAATTTGGTTAACTTACAACTTTTGTCTAGTCAAGATATCACCTTTTACATCTTTTTCAACTTCTAGTTAGTTTCTTGCCCTAATTTTTCACCTTCTAATTTTTTCATAGAAAATAAGGGTGTTCTTCAACTTAGACCACACATACAAGCTGGTGGGACAACCTCTAGATCAGGTGGCAAGATCAAAGTTTGCTTAGCAACTGCGCTTTCTCGAGCGGGATAACCCACCTCCCTTTTAATATTTAGCTTTACTCGAGACAAGGCTTACCCACTATTAGCTCAACTTACAGTCTATGTATCCAAACAAAATATTTCAAAACACATCTTTCCTTTTTGAAACCACTTTCCAAAATAGTTTTTAATTTCAAAATAGAAGGTAGGGCATTCTAATTTCAACTCAAAGCACAGGTCAAACTTAATTGAGTTAATACTTTCTAAATCTAATACCACCTTTGGTATAAGATTAAACTTTCTAATTATGGCCCAACAACACATGTTTAGGCTAGACTTTCTATTTCTAGCCCAAAGCATCTAAATCCTAGGCTCTGATACCACCTTTGAAGCACTCCAACCCCCGAGACTTTGATTGTTTGCCAATCACAAGGCGGGCCTGAGTCCGGTTACAATTTTAAGTACATAACTTTCACCACATTCTTTTTTAATTATCCCAAGCCATATTCATTTAAATAACATATACTACGACAATTAAACAATAGATAAAAAAAATTCATAAACTTTATTAATTTAATAGAGTACATAACTCAAATTTAAATCTTAAGAGAAACATTACAGTGGAAATAATTCAAAACTTGGGCAACACATCCTTACATGAATTTAGAAACTAGAAACTTTCTAAATTTAAAAACCTATCTAATTTTCATAGTCTTCGTGAAATTCAATCCCCTAAAAAGATGAGAAAGGAAGGGCGGGCACATAACCTAATGGATCATTCTAAAAACAACCAAGTTACTAATTTAAATCAATAACACATTCAATTTCAAACACTTGCATACATTAAGTGATTTGAATAATATTTTGCTTACAGTTGTAAATTTGATTGAAAGGGGGTCCAATCCCTTGATGTTCATATCAAAATACCCCACTTTTGGGTGGAAAGACAATTCATCTTGTCACATTCCATTGAGATTACGATCTCATGTCCACATTCCAATTATTTTGGGCTACACTCATCTACACACAATAATGAGACCTATATACACTAAGTATATGTTAAAAACACCCATAGCATCCCTTTGGATTACTATGACAATACGTGGTTCTTAATCCAAGAATCTTTTATTCAGTCTCATACACATGGATCATAAATAAAAGAAATAAAATTTAGCATGCTTACATGTGATATTCAAGCATAAAAACATCATAAACATGCACGATTTATCATGGCATGGTTTCATGGATACAGGAACATGACATATACATGAATTTGAAAATTAAATCATGAATGATGGACTAAAATTAAATATGCATGATAAACTGATATTAAAATAAGAATTGGCATGACATTAATCCAAACTAGTAAAGTAGATGTCCAAGAAATCCTATCCACTTTAGTTGCTAGTTTGCTAAAAATTAGGCAGAGGTTTGCTTCTCCCAAACATCTAGCACTCCAAACACACTCAAGAACACTGAATAAAATAAACTCTCACTTTGAAACACTCAAGAACACAAGAGAAGTGAGAAGGGGTTGTCAAGAAGAGGGCTAGAACACATCAAGAAGGAAGTGTGAACTCTTGCTTTCAGATGAAGAAGTGAGCACAAGGGGGTTTATATAGATTTTCAAGAGGGCATAGGGGACAATTTGGACAACTCACAATTGAGAAACTTTGCATAGCCAAAAGGGGGCGAGTTGCATAGAATAGGGCAAGTAAGCACATGGTTTAGGCAATTGGAATTAGGATTTCTTATTTCACGAGATGTGATCCTTATTTGATTCCCCATCTATATGTGAGTACAAAAGGAATTTAGAATGTGTCTAATCTGGTTTGGGACGTCCTCAATGGTGGGATTTTGTGGGCAAGAATCTTCCCTAATTAATTCCTTTGCTTGGCCACCACACATGTATCAAATAGAAACAATTATCTCTTGGCTTCAAGGTGTGTGTACACCCTAGGGTTTATAGTTTTAATTTGTTTCCATGGTTTGGGTGCATCAATTAGCAAGACAATCACATCTCAAATCAAGATGTGCACAAGAAAGCTTCTAATCTTGGTTCCATTAGGGTTGGTGCATCACAAAGGGTGTTTTAGCCCAATTGCATGTGAATCTCCTTGATTTGGCGGTTTGGTGTGATTATGAGAACCTTGCATTTTTTATTTTGATCTTTTATGTGCATAAGATCACGTCCCAAGCGTGGCGGCTAGGGTTTGTATTTGGGGTCAATTCATGTTTTAGAAACTTCTAATTAGGTGCTTACACATACACAAGGATAGCTAGGTTTTGCATGTGATCATTTTTGCTTTGTAGGAATCACTCTTCATGGTTTCTAAATAATGTGGGAGTCTCATGTATGTGGGTACGGTATAAGTGTATATGATCATGGCACCATTAGTCACGCGACTTGCACATGCTTAGGGGTAATTATACACTTTTGGGTCCACATGAATTTAAAACAAAATTCCTATCTTTCATTTGGCTAGGATTTTAGTACTTTTGGATTCACATGAATTTAATAAAAATTTATATATTTCAATTGGCTAGGATTTTTTCCATTTTCTTTCCAATTTAGATTTCCTTAAAGTATACCAAGTAAATAAACTCTTAATCATGCAAATGAAATGAATTCTGGGTGCGTAAATCATTTAAGTTGTTCACTTCATTTCATTTTGTCCCTTTTTCTTAAATTTCACTCCCCCGAAAGGTTTTTGAGAGAATTTAAACTTGCTAACTAATTTTAAAAATGAATTGGACTTCATTTATCATTTCATTTCACTTAGAACAAAATTTTAGGGTATTACAGTTAGACTCCATGCTTACCAGCTTGTGTTATAATATGCTACTCGCTAAGTTGCGCTCTTAGGTTCACTACTCCTTTTACTATTTCTAGGATCCATTGACAAGATAAGGGCAAAGGGATTCTAATTTAATAATTTTTGCTGCAAATTAGGTATTTTTGGTTGTAGATACTTGTCAAATTACTTTCCCTAGGCTGAAGGGCTGCTCAACCAGCACAGTAATGGACTCACTAATTGAGTCAAGTTCGCCTAATCACTGTTAAGCCTTTCAAACTGCAATCCCAAGTGACATCAGGGTAATTTTAAGAATTCATCGAGTGAAGTGCAAGTGCAAACAAAACATTACAGTTAAATCCATGAGCAAGTACCATTCTTTCATATATAATAAAAGTTTGCTATTACAGATTACATATTGTCATATTTCAAAAAGATACAGTTTTACCATTAATTTCATATTCACAATTGACCAACCTCTAACAAAATCAAGAACAAAGAAAGGAACTACTAAGCGAATAAGGGTATCACCACGCCTTTCCTTTTGTCAACCATCGATGAACCTAAAATGTTTGTAGTAGAGAAATGAGCCTAAATTTGCAACACAGATCAGTTAGTAGTAAGTCCAGCATATTACTTATAACTAGCATCCCAAAAATAGTGCACGTATGCATGAAGAGTAATGATGAAACAATGCTTGAGAACATGACATGTAACAAAAATAGTTATAAGCAATGTAATAGTTTAAAAAAAAGAACATTTTTGAATACATGCTAGTTGACAACTATATATGGACTAGGGTTTCACATCCTCAAATCCAACCCTATGGTCATTACCCTGTGGTTATAGCTCGAGTGGGTCATGAGTCAGCCATACTGGCTACTCAAGTAGGTCATGAGCTAAGTGTATTCTCAAATACCTTAACCCTGCGCTTAGTCCTCAAGTGTCGTCACTCGAGCAGGTTAGAAGCTAGGCGCACTGATCATATGCCTAACCTTACGTTCCAACCTCGAGTCTAATTCCAATCACATCATATACCCTAACCCCACTCTCGGGCCTTGAGCCTAGAGTCTCATTATCGATCTATATACCTCAAAACCATTTGATTTAGCTCAAATTAGATGAAACCGTCCAACCCATGTCATTTCATTTATGTTTTATACAATGAATGCAAGTTACATTAACATTTGAATTAAACTACTCACGTTGGGTGTTGCATACCGATGACTCGTCAACACTCTGTCCAACCCCCAATATATGCTTGGATCCACATTATTTGAAACCAATTTCAATTTTCTTAGGAAACATAGCTCAATTCTAATTCTACTATTCCCTAACTAGTCTTGGTCAACTCAGATTTGACTTGGTCAAATTTGTCAAACTTCGTTGAAATGCCAAACTTAGTCCAAATTGGTCAACATGGTCAATTTTTATCAATTTGGTCAAATTAAGTCAAATATGGGGTCAAATTGGTTAAAATCCATAATTTCTATACTTGGTCAAATTATAGTTACATAGCCCTATTGCACAATGAATTTCACGAATTTTCTTCCATGAAATTATGGTGAATTGAGGCAAGACTTTTCAGATTCAATCTAAACTTCCTAAATATTTGTCAAAAATTTAGTCTGTAATTTTTGGATTTCATTTGGTAGGGGTTTTAATGGGTTATCAGTCCCATTGAAATTTGGAATCTCATGTGACAAACAATCACATTTCATCTTAATTTTCCTACTTACCTATTTCAAATTTGGATGAAATTTGGTACATTTATTTTTAGAATGTCCAAAACAGTCTCCACCAAATTTTAGCTCAAAACAGTAAGATTTGGTTAGTCAATTGGTCTGCTAATGTTTCAATCGTGCAACAAATATCCCTTAGTTCATGCATTTTCATGGGTTTCAAACATTATTTTTCCCATTAAATCTCTAATTTAAAGGTTATTTCCTATACCTCTTGCATGTATTTAGATCATAAAAACGTTCCTTTGCAAAATCTATTCAAATCATTGAGGATAAATTATTAAAATCCTATTCATACATCAAACATAAGGCATGAATTCTAGACAAAGTCAAATTTTTTCTAAGTATCAGAACACCTAAGTAACAAGGTCATTTGACATGCATGTTAAATCATGATCAGCGATGAGTATGGGAAGGAATCTATACCCTCTTGTAGCCTTAATTACTAAGATCACACACCCCAAATTATAGCTTGAACGAACTCCTCTAAGCTTTTTAAATGTTGCCTAAAAGTTGCCTCTGAGACAAGTTCCCACTTTAATAGGTTGCAATTAACCCACTTTGGCACCGTGTAAATCAAAATCACAAGCTTAGTTTCCATTTTCTAACACTTGGAACTTGAAATCTACATATCAAAGATGGGGAAAGAAGGTTTTACCTCAAGAGTTGATCACAAAATGGCCATAGAAACACTCCTCCAAAAGTCAAATCACACACTTTTCCAACTATTCTAGATTTCAACTATGTTAAGTACCTCACCACAGTGGCCATTTTTCTATCTTATAGCTATGAGCTTGGACCAAGGGAAGGTGAGGACTTGGAGAGAGGTATGCAAACTCTCAAATGGAGGTTTTTTTTAGCCTTTCTAGGTTTGGGACAAAGGAGAACAGAGTTAGTGAAGTTGAGGTGTTGGAAATGTCCAATGTCCAAAATCATGTTTTGCTCCATGTTTGGAGCATCCTTGCATGACCATAAAAACTTTGTCATGTGGCCATCCACATGACCCTTGGATAGCTATTTAAGGTTCTTTGTTGGCCAGGCCCACGTGGTCCAGTCGGTGGCTTTGCCAGAAGTCAAAACCACAAGTCCAAAAGTAGGAGCCATGAATGAATGTTTGACAAGAAAGGAAGGGAGAAAAGAGGGGAGAGGAGAGAGAAGAAGAACTAGGGCATGTGGGCCGCCTAAGCACATGGGCAGGTCTATGCCCCACCCTAGCCTGTATGGTCCGTGCGGCCCATGTGAACATGTGGCCTGCATGGGCCTCATAGCCCGTGCATTATTCTCTTCCCGCGCTGGCTTAGGCCCATAGGCTAGGCCCATGAGCTTCGGTTGCCCTCCTTTTTTTTTCTTTTTTCTTTTCATTTCTTTTCCTTTTTTTCTTTTATTTTTCCTTTCCTTTTTTTTAAAAAATTTTTGAATAATTTTTTTTTTGTGTCGTTAACATTTTACATTCATTGGTTTACTTATCCATCTATTTTATTATTATTATTATTATTATCATTATCATTTTTTTTTGTTTTTCCTTTTTTCTAATTTTTGCAAATTTGGCTTAAAACTTATTTTGTAAATTTCAATAAATATGATCAAATGCATGAAATTGATTACACCAAACTAAGGGCTTTCATAATATTGTTGGTTAGGGTAAAAGCCTTTTGAATTCTAAAGACAATGTAATATTATATATTATGACATTTTATAAGATAATATCCTAAATTACGAAATATTCTACTACTATTTCAATGACACACAAATGTCAGATGATGTTAGAGTTAACAGTGATTCAATGGGTTGGTGTGTGGAGGACGACAAGATGTGTTACTATGCTAGTTGGGCTGCCCATTAGTCTTGCAAATGGGGTCCTAAAAAATATTAATAAAATAGTAAATAAAAATGCTTTATTAAAATTAAATTAAAGAAAGTTTTCTCAAGAAAATAGAAAATTATGTTATTAATATATTACTATATAAATTCACTTTTGATTCACTTAGTTATAAAATGTTCATTAACTTATTCTTAATTGTATTAAATGAGACATTTTTGAGTTAAGCAAGTAGCATACTTATAAACTGTAATTTATTCGTGTCTAATTGTATTTAACCTATTCTAATTCTAACCCTTTTAGGCGAAACCTAAACATGTAACTTCATGTTGTGTGTGGGTTAAGTTATCATGTTGTGGTAGAAATTGCCAACCTTAGATACATACATGATATTTATAAATCAATTTACAATCATGAAAAGTAACTTATATATTTATATTAATATGCATACAACAAGAAAATGAAACCATACTCACCAACAAGACAAATTGTGCTCTAGTAGCTTTCTACAACATTTGGATTTAGTTTTAATCTCTTCTAAGTTCTTAAATTTCTATATCATATGTTTTTAGAGTTATAATCTTTAAACCTAAATTCCATCATACCCCCAAATTCATGATACATGTTAATTTATATGCATGTACACACACACACACACACACACACACATACACATATATCCTTGCCAAATATGATACACAAAGTTATAGCCATCATATGTATAATGGCTTCTCAATACCCTGTGGTTGTCCTTTGTCAACTTTTGGGTTTTTGAGTTTAATTCTTTCAAATAAGAGAAACTAAGGTTTATATAAAGCAACTTAACGCAGTTTCCTAATTGTGTATAATAACAGGTACTTGTTGTTATTTATTCTTTTATTTCTTGTTGTGGGCCCACCATCCTTTCTTCTATTTTTTATCTTTCTTTTTTGTTGTTATAGAAGATTTTTTAAAATGAAAAGATTAAAAATAATATAGTAATTTGAGTATTCTTCAATTTAGAACTTAAGATTTAACTAATATCATGCACATAAAATAGTGAAATTTTAATAGTGAAGCAATAAATCTAAAAACCAATATGAGTATATTTGAAATAATCTGATCAAATCACAAACAATTGAAAAATCCTCCTTTCCCAATCAATATCTATATATGATATGAAAATAGGTAGGCACAACATATAAGATTTGAAATAATCTATCGTTGAACAAGGATTGAATAAATCTTTCAGAAACTTTTGATCAACAAAATAGATCTTGAGGAACCAAGAAAAGATCTTTAAAACCTTGAAAGTGTTCTTACAAAATCTTCAAAAATTGAAGCTCACAAGATTATTTTGAAAGAGTTCAAGAAGAATGACCTTAATATTTATATGAATTTGAATGAATAATTGTCACACCCCGACCCCCGGGCTAGACATCATATCTGTCAATCTAAGGCCCTATCGTTGGGCGTCGCGCGGCTCTAAGCTCGGCGCGTGGTCCACCGAGGCACCGGGCGTGCGACAATCATCATCATCTTTCTAGAAACCTCTATACACGAAGTTTAAAATCATTTCTTAATTTCAAATAATCATTTTATTCATGCTTCACTAAGCAATTAATTTCAAATCAAATTCATCGGATTTTCAAAATCATATTCATATTGGAAATCAAGATAATAGTAGCGGAAGCACTTTTCGGATCAAATCTTTCTAAATCATTGAACACTATTTAACATGCAATATCTAAAAATTATCAATTTATCAATCAAAATAAAACAACGTTCATGATGGTAAAATAGTCTTGTAAATACATATACAAAAATATGATACATGACCCTCCGGCCCAAATCCAAAATATACATCACAAAAACTGTTCAAAACAGAGAGACAATTTAACACAAAATATCACCCTCTCTCTCTTTATAAATCCTCCAGTCTCCGGTCTGCATCCTCACTAAGTGCTAGACCCATGAGTACCCGTAAAATAAAAATGGGGTGAGTTCGAAAGCTCAGTGGATTTCCCCTACACATCAATAACATTATACAAATGAGCATACGAAACATGCAAACAGTTTCAAAGCATTAGGGGCATTTCAAACACTTGGTCAATTTATTCGTTGCGCTCTAATATCAGGAATTTACCATCTGATATTAGGAATTAACCGAAAGAGTGAACCACCCTCGGTATCCCAATTGTGGTCCTGAACACAATTAGGCATGACATCTTTATAAAACAGAAGTTTACCTCTGAGACCACGACCCAAGAAGATACTAAAACCAAGGGAAAAATCCTCATGACTTTCCAAATTCGTGGGTCTCATACAACCGCTCACAGTTTGGCCTAATTGGGGGATACCCACGATGACGTCCTGGTCACAACCGGATAACATCTACGTGATGTACCAGTGCCTGTCCATCGCCCCGGTACGTAGAGTTCTTAATAAACTATTAATGTTCTTTAGTTTTACAATCATAGTTTTCATTCCACGCAGCACATAGACATGCTTATTCAAAATGCTAACCTAAGCAAAGAAAGCAAACAAACACCAAGCTAATCATAATATCCTGGTATTAGAAAGCGAGTAACCAGTCATTAGGATATCATATCAATCATTCCACCCAAAGTGTACATTCCTAGCATGATACTAAGTACAATAATTTAAACATGAATCATATTCCGTATCCAACATCCGCATGATACTAAAGAGTGAGGAAGAGATAGTCAACCCCACCTGTACACGCCGGAATACTGCTGGATCGTCGCTCCTCACACAGTAGTCCAATACCGTTAATCTGCATCATTAGACATGAGTGATACATTACTTTGGGTTTTTAATACTCTTTTCACCTAACTCTAGGGGTATGGTATCATTCAGTGTTTCAGAATGTATACAAAACACTCCAAAAGCACTATTTGCGTCTATCGATTGTCGTCGGTCTTGTGTGGACCCCGGTCTACACACAATTTCTCACCCAATAGTGGGATTACGCATGTGTATGCCATACTTGTGATTCCCATTTCAGTTTAATACTTAAATCTAGTGTATTGGACACCCAACAATCATTCAAACACATAAACCAGCTAAGGATTGGTGCTTACATCGTTTCTTTACTGAAATCCCTTGATCAAGCCTTAAAAACGGGATCTTATTTCAATTCGTTCAACCCCCTTCAATTCAACAACCAAATAACCATCACAAATCATCCACACTAGTGTCCAAACACACGCACACAAGGAAATGGAAAGTGTTTACCACGTTTTGATTTGGTTTCTAGCCATTATACCCTCAACACAACACTCTCAAATGGATCTCCATCCTTTTGATTTACTAACAATTGATAACTAACTTAGATTAGATCAAATCTTAAGGGAAACTCAAATGAAATCAAGGAACTCACCTTCAAATCACCCTCAAGTCGTCTCCTCCAAATCCTAAACTATTTCAATGGGAAATGAGAAATTTAGAGCTTGAAATGTATATATAGATCGCACACGGACCGCGGTCGGAGCCAGACGAACCTCGGGCATCTGACAAATTTTCTTCGTGGATCGCGGTCAGCACTTTATGGACCACAGTCAGTACTTTACGGACCACAGTCGACACCTTACGGACCGTGGTCACCCATGTGACCTAGTTTTTTCCGTAATTTTCCACTGATGAACGCGGTCGGCCTTCAATGACCACGGTCGGCAGTGTGATATATTATTTTTTAACTGTTTTTCCCATTATCCAACATCCTGATTTATTTTATTTTAATACCATACTATATAATAATCATTTAAAACATGTTTTCACACATTTTTACATTTATTTCATAATTTTTCAAAAATCCATTTTTGATTTGTACACATTTGAAAAGTTAGAGTATTACAATCTACCCCCCTTAAAAGAAATTTCCTCCTCGAAATTTAAATGAGAAGTACATGAGCAATGTGTCCAATCAATCTGTCTTGGCGAAGAGATCTGGGTATTTCTTCTACATCTCAGTCTTAAGCTCCCAGGTCGCTTCCTCCAGGTTATGATGCCTCCATAGGACTTTGACTAAAGGAATGTCCTTAGTCTTGAGACTCCGCACCTTACGATCAAGGATCTGCACTGCTGGCTCTTCGTAAGTAGCATCATCTCGAAGTACGATCTCGTCCAGATGTAAAACATGAGATGGGTCTGGTTCGTACTTTTGGAGCATCGAAACGTGGAACACATTATGTATTGAGGACAATCTATTCGGCAAATCTAACTCATATGCACAGACACCAACCCGTCTGACAATCTCAAAAGGACCGATGTAGCAAGGCGATAACTTCCCCTTCACTCCAAACCGTCTGATCCCCTTCTGTGGGCTGATCTTCAACCTTATCACCAGTCTGGAACTCTAGAGGTCTTCTCCTCTTCTCCGCATAGCTTTTTTGCCTGCTCTGTGCTGTAACTAATCTCCTCCGGATTTGCTTCACCTGCAAACTCATCTCCTCAATTAAGTCGGGTCCAGTGAGTACCTGGTTTTCAAACTCTGTCCAACAGGATGGTGATCTATAGGGTCTGCCGTACAATGCCTCATATGGAGCCATCTTGATGCCTGCCTGATAACTGTTGTTATATGCAAACTTAGCAAGTTGTAGATGTTTACTCCAATTTCCTCTGAAGTCTAAGGCACATGCTCTCAGCATATCCTCCAATATCTGTATGACCCTCTTTGACTGTCCATCTATCTGTGGATGAAAGGCTGTGCTCATTGTCAATCTGCTCCCCAATTCCTTCTGTAGACTCTGTCAGAATTGAGACGTGAATCTGGAGTTTCTATCTGACACTATGGTACTGGGAACACCATGCAATCGCACAATCTTTCGCACATAAAGCTCTCCCAGCTTACTCACAGCATTAGTATACCGAATAGGTAGAAAATGTACCACCTTAGTCAGTCGGTCTACTATGACCCAAATGGTGTCTTCCCCCATATGACTTCTCGGCAAGCCGCTAACAAAATCCATTGCTATACTGTCCCACTTCCATTCAGGAATCGAAAGTGGTGGTCCGAGCCAAACGGACCTCGGTCATCGGACAAATTTTCTTCGTGGACCGCAGTTAACACTTTATGGACCACGGTCAGCACTTTACGGATCGCGGTCGACACCTTACGGACCGCGGTCACCCATGTGACCTAGTTTTTTCCGTAATTTTCCACTGATGACCACGGTTGGCCTTCAGTGACCGTGGTCGATAGTGTGATATCTTGTTTTTTAACGATTTTTCCCATTATCCAACATCCTGATTTATTTTATTTTAATACCATACTATATAATAATCATTTAAAACATGTTTTCACACATTTTTACATTTATTTCATAATTTTTTAAAAATCCATTTTTGATTTGTACGCATTTGAAAAGTTAGAGTATTACAATAATAATGCTAGAAACGTTAATAAGGTGCTTGAAACACATTCACATTAAATGGAAATAAGAGTGCATTCTAGTTGAACTAATGGAGTGCACTCTAGGGGTGTTCATCTACCCGACCAAACTAACCACCTTGAACCTTTTGAGTTGATTTAGATTGATTTATATTGGTTTTTTTTTAATTGGGGTTAGGTTTTCAAATTTGAAACCAAAAGGTTTGGATTGGGTTGCTAGTTGAACATTTAAAATCCAACTATAACCAACCCAACCTGACTTATCTTATTCTTTAATGTCCCCTTTTTTTTCTTTAATTTTAAATACTTTTGATCAACTGAATTAAGTTTTATGAACTTCTATACTATAAAAATGATAAACTTACAAGTGAGTATTTAAGTTGATATGATTATTTACATGAAATCAAATAACCTTTTTATGCCAATGGGCTATGCTATTTTTAGATATTAATGAGAATATTTTTAATATTATTAGAAATATCGATTTCACAATAAAATAGTTTTAACTTTAAAGATGACTTAATCATTAGTTTTTGATTAATGTTATATTTATGTAACTTTAAAAGAAAGATCGTCATGATGGCAAGAAACATGTACTATGTTGTTAGTCTTGTATATTTCAAAGGTCAACTACAAATCATTATTAAAATAAATATAAAAAAGTTTTAATTCGATCTTTTTTCTAGCAAAAGCATCAAAACTTAACTAAGAACATTAAGCAAGAGCCAACAAGATAAACTGACCCAACCTTAACCAAACCCAAATGGTTTAGGTTAGATTAGGTTGGGTTGGTTTTTGAATTGCTCAACCTGAACTATTTGGGTTAAATTATGGGTTTGTCTTTAACTCGATCTAACTCAACCCACAACTATCCCTAGTGCACTCTATAGAGGGTAATAAAATGTGTTTCATGGTGCTCAATATTAATGGTGATCATATGAATCTACTAAGCACTTTTAACTTTGATCCATGTCTTTAGGTTTCAAAACTTCCATGCTTACATGTCTGAAACAACTATTTATGCTATTTATATGAGTTTCACCACATATTTTTCAAAGAAAAGATCATCTTTAAACACTTTCAAATCATTAGTTTGGTCCTAAAAAGCATCTAGACACTTTTACATTGTAATTTTCACTTGATTTTCAATTTGTTCCCTTTTTGGTAGGCTTGCAATCTCTATTTCCTTTACTTTCCTCATATTCTAGTGTTTAATCCACTCTATTTATTGGAAAACTAACATATAGGTTACATATATATAATGTTTGGAATCATCAAATTATTGTAGAGCATATGACACTCGGCTAATATGTGGTGCATAGCAAAAGCAAAAGCCAAATAATAAAAACATATATGATCAAATGATCTAAATAAATCAAATGACGACAAACAAACAAATATATAAGCAAAAACCCACAACTTAAGTAGTTTGGTCATGATAAACACCACCATTTATAAGACAAGAAAATCAATTCGATAATGAGAAAAAAAAAATATAAATAGGTTACAACCTATAATCAAATTAAAACAAATTCCATCAACTTATCAAGTGCCTCAAATAAATCTCAAATTTTTTCTTGTATCACACAACCTATTAAGGATTTAATTAATAAAAGTTGCATGTTAGAGTTATTTTGTCATACTAATTAAATTCTAACACAAACTAATATGGTTTCCAATTTAGACTAAAAATTGTGCACAAATATAAATAACTTAGTGGATGGACAAATCCACACCCAACACACACCAAAAACAACTTATTCAGGACTACTTCAATTATTTTATCCATTTATCAAGTTCTTATCTCCATGTGCCTAAAGAGACTCATAATAGGAACCTTATTTGTTTTGCCAACTCCAGTCCACCTAAAAAAGACTTTTTTCTCCATAAAAAAAAATTATAAGTTTTTCTTTCTATTATGCAACCCATACAATCCTTAAAAACCAACTTTAGTTGTCACTTTGGCCCTATTTTCATTATATCCACAAAGATGATACTTTAATTCAAGTATCACACATATCATAATTCTATAAAAGCTATGATTTTCCAATCATGTATTTCTACCTTAGTTGTGTATATTTCTTTGAATTTACAAGTATTTTTATTGCAATAAAAACTAAACCATCAGCCCACTCCTTAAAACTAGAAAATCATTTTATATTAGTTCACATAGGACAAGTCCACTCCAATTCAAGAACCACTCCTCATATCCACCCTAAAAGTGAACAACTAAATTACAAAATCAAAACTTGTTCCATTGTAATACCCCAAATTTTTGTTTCTAATTGATTATACTTTTAACACCAAACCTTGTTCAACAATGACTGACAACTGGTCAAAGCATTGGTCAACTTAACAAGGCAATGCAAATATCAAGAATGTTTGAAAAATTGGATTGAGGTTAAAATAATAGAATTAGGCAACAAATTGTGTCAAAATGCACAAGATGCCTAGGGATACAAAAATAGGGAAAGTGTGTAGCACATTGCAGTCATATTGGTCGGCATAATCACCACAATGGAGTGTGCTACACTATGTGAAATTTGCTTAAAATGAACCATTGCAAGGTTATCCACTTTGCACTGAGATTCTTGTTAATTCAATGGTCCATTAGTTATCACATGTTATGCTCATGGAAGAACACATTTGGCACTCATTATCAATGGAGAGTTGGGCTCGGATCATACCCATTGAGAAAGTCAGTGTCACACGTCGACCCCTGGACCGGACAGCGTGTCTGTAAATCTCAGGCCCCGTCGTCGGGCGTCGCGTGGCTCCAAGCTCGGCGCGTGGTCCGCCGAGGCCCCGGGCGTGCGACAGATGTTGTCAGTCTATCTTTCTACCTCTGTACTCGAGGTTTAAATCATTTCTTTAATTTCAAATAACCATTTTAATTATGCTTCACTAAGCAATTGGTTTCAAATCAAATTCACCGGATGTTCAAAATCACATTTATACTAGAAATCAAGATAATAGTAGCGGAAACACTTTTCGAATCAAATCTTTCTAAATCATTGAACACTGTTTAACATACCATATCTAAAATCATCAGTTTATCAATCAAGATAAAATAATGTTCAAAATGATAAAAACAGTCCTGTATATACATATACCAAAAATATATGATACATGGCCCTCTGGCCCAAGTTCAAACATACATCGTAAAAACTATACAAAAACAGAGAGATAGTTTAACA
>JAJIYU010000964.1:0-41087 GCA_030144865.1 Tinospora cordifolia
ATATTAATATCATACTAAGTATATTATTCAAAATATTATTTTCTTATTTAAATAGAGAAGAGTATATTTACCCAACATTTCTATATGTCTAATATTAATTAATGTATATCCCTATATACTTTTATGCCAATTAATTAATTGCATATTAATGACAAATATATATATATATATATACATACGTATATGCACCAATAAAGTGTCACATACTTAGGTACTAATTAATATATATGCATGTGTCTATACCAATTAATCAATTAAATGACATATGCATACATATATATATATACTGAAAATAGTCGGGATATTACACATCTTCAGTAATGCCCTTTGGATATTTCAATGATCTATCTACTAGCTAAAGAGTAACTGTGGTTGGCTTGATTTTTGACATTCCCAACCTCTTGCACACTGATAAGGGTAAGAGATTTATGCTAGCCCTAGATCATAAAGTGTCTTCTCAAAGATTTCAAACCTAATGTTACATGGTATAGTGAAGTTGCTTGGATCTTTCAATTTCTGGGGAAGTTTCTTCTGAAAGATTGCACTACATTCTTTAATGAGCTTCACAATTTCAAAGTCTTCTAACTTTCTCTTTTTAGACATGATCTCCTTCATAAATTTTGCATTGTTGGGCATTTGCTGTAGAGCTTCTACAAAAGGAATGTTGATGAGAATCTTCTTGAACATTTCTAGAAATTTAGCAAATTGTTCATCCAACTTCTTCTTTGGGAACCTTTGAGGGAATGGCAATGGTGGACGCTCTAGAACCTTACCATCATGGATGGTAATCCCCTTGGGTTTCCCTTCTGATGTATGAGACACCTCATGTTGTATAGATGGTTGTTTTGGGACGTCCTTTTCCATAACTGTCAACGTTTTCAACTTCAACAGATGGCCTAGCTAGATAGGGTGGGCTTGCTACCTCTTTCCCACTTTTGGTCATCATTGCCTTGCAGCTTTCCTTTAGATTTACTTGAGTATCATTCAGAAATGAGCTACGTTGCTTATTTGATACTATTTGTGTCAACTATACCACTTGAGTTTCTAAGCTTTTAACTATGGCACTTATGTTTCCAATTTGAATCTCCATGCCAAAAACTCTACTATCGTTCTTGTCTACCCTCCATGTTAGCTCCTTAAAGAACCTTGAGTGCATGTTCATCATTTCATCAAGCTTGTCTTCTAAGGATGGCTTTTTTTCTTGTAAGGGTTGTTGTGGCACAAATCCGAGCGGAAGTTGAACATTTCTGTTGTTTAAATATTAGAAGTTCTCATGATTTCTAACTCTTGGATAATAGTACTTTAGAACACTGTATCCCCCTAATGGGCCTTGGTAACCATGGAATCTTCATGGCATTCAATTGTTCAATAGAAGCTTCTTGCGGATAAGATGCTTTGTTGGCTTCAGCAATTGACTGAACATGTTGAGTTTGCCAAGTTCAATCTATGAGTCATAGTAGCAATTTGGGCATGCAAGGCATTAATTTCATCAACCTCATAATTCCCCACTCTCTTGGCTGTTCCTCTCTCTATACCATGGCCATATGCGTTTACTGCCATATCTTCAATGAGTTGGGTGGCATCAATAGTAGACTTTCCCATCAATAAACCTCTGCCTATAGAGTCCACCAAAGCTCTAGTTGGCGGTGTGAGTCCACTGTAGAACATCTGAATTTGAAGCTAAGGGAGATATCCATGTTGTGGACGTCGCCTCAATAAGTCCTTGAACCTTTCCCAAGCTTCGTACAGGGATTCAAACTCAAATTGCTTAAGAGAACTGATTTCACTCTGCAATTGGTGTACTTTAGCAGGTGTGAAGTATTTTTGAAGGAATTTCTGTCTCATTTCCTCCCATGTTGTGATACTTCCTAGAAGCAAGGTTTGCAACCAACTTCTAGCCTTATCCCTTAATGAGAAAGGCAAAAGCCTCAGATTTAGCTGGTCTTCAGTCACCTCATTCATCTTGACTGTATCACAAATCTCCATGAATGAATTGAGATGAGTCATAGGATCTTCTATTGCTAAGCCTCCAAACTACTATTGCTGCACCATTGTAATCAGGGAAGGCTTCAACTCAAAGTTGTTTGCATTTATTGGTTTTCAAGCTATGCTAGAGTAATTATTGTTGAAGACTGGTTTGAAGAAATCTCTTAAGGGTGCTTCGTTATGTTGTGCTTCTTTGTTGTTTCCCACACCAGAAGCTCCACTATTAGCCATAGTTGGTACTCGCCCTTGGGCTTCCAACCGAATTTGATTTATAGTTTTGAACAAATCTGGATTATATGGTTTGCAAGGACGTTTACTCATTCAATCTTGAAACACTGAAAACAAACACAAGATCAAGTATATTCAATAAATTTGAATGGAACAGGAAAGCAATTAAAAGTGAAAATAGACATAAAATTGCCTTGATTAAAATTTAACTAAGTTCAATTGGTTCTAAGATAATTACACTGTCCCCAGCAACGACGCCAAAAACTTGTTGACAACCCCGCAAGTATACGAGATCGCAATAGTAATAATCAGTGAGACCGGATATCGTCCTCAAGGAATGAAAATTAACTTAATTATTTCAAATCCTAATTTAATGTTAGCTTTCATTTTATCAAGGCTCTGGTTAGGGCTTGGATTGTTAAAATCTAAATAAGAACCTAAACTATCAAAAGCAATAAAAATTTGTTTCAAAAACTATTTGGAAAAGCTGTCTAAGATAACAAACTCTTTTGTATGCCTTGTGATTTTTATTTCAAATCATTAAGTTCTTACATTATGAGTTATAACACTCGCCATTAAAACCCTCTCTCGAGGTACCTTAATTCCTATTAGTCTTGTCTCTTAATACCCTGTTCTGAGGCGCATAATCAGCAACCTAATGTTGTATGAGTAGTAATCTCGTGTAACCCCCTAAATAGTTAACAATCGTCTGGTCAATCAACTAATCTAGGTCTATATCATGATAATCCCCACCATTAAACCTCTTTTCTGAGTTAGTCTAATAGTTTGAACTCATAATGTTCATGGCCAATAAATATTGAGTATTAAGTACACGCAATATAAAATAATGCATTGAAATCAATTACTTGAATTAGAAATCTCAGGTTCATACATTGGAGATTTACATCCTAGACATTAAAACTAACTAGCCCAACATTGAATCAAATGCAACGATCTAACAGGAATGAATAAAAATGAACATACTCAAAGCTTGACCTCTAAATCTTTAATCCTTTCTTAGTCTTCTTAGTTTTTTCCTTTTTAGTCGTCACAGTCAAGGATTTTCGAATTTGGTATCCTCAAACTCTAATTCCCTTTTTTTATTTATAGGCCCGCACTAAAAAAAAAACCTAAAAATATAAGAAACCCGGTAATTAATCGTGTTATCGCGGTTAGCATCGTTCATCAGTAAAAACATGAATTTTCACCATTCTGTGGACCGTGGTAAACCGTTCTCGCATTTTGATCACATTCTGGTTACCGTAGTCACTGGACTATCGACTACGGTAACCAATGAGTTGCTTTTTTTCTTTGTTTTCCTTCGGCTACCTCGGTCATCAGTTCTCCTACTGCGGTAATTTGTTGTTTTCCTTTGATTTCCACTTTTCTTTACCTCCACATGTTATAATTCTCTCTTTGCTTCATCCTAAACTTGTACCACACTAAAAATTTTTCCCCAGACATCATTTTTCATAAAAATGCTATAAACCATAAAAACAATGATGAAATGCAATGAAACATGTAATTCCTATTTTGAATGCTCATGCCACTAATCATACACAAATGTGTCTAATTCTCCCCTAAATTCCTATAAAATGCAATAAATAACGTGTATTAATGTCAAACTATTATGCAAATAATAGTTATAAATTTGGAAATCATTTTGTTGGGCGATGTTCTAATAACAAAGTAAGATATTAACACATGGAACTAAGGTGAGGTCTTCAATAACAAGAGAGTTGGGAAATTGACTTCTCTACAAGTCTACTTACCAAGTAGATGCAACAATCATTTACACCTCAAATGTCTTACCAATTACCAAGCAATTACCTCATCTATAAACCCACTTCAACACTAAATGCATATGCTAGCAGGTTTGTACCTCCTAAACATGGGTGGCTGGTATTGACCTAACCTTGACACAATTATGGAAGGAGTCATAATAAATGAGGTATAAAGTGTAAGTCGCTTTGTTAAACACAAATCACAAAATCAATATATTTTAAGGACCAACTAGATGAAAAGGTTGGATTTATTGACTAGTTGACAAAAAAATCTCTTGGTAGGGCAATTATGTCATTCCCTAGACCTCGAAAGTAGCTCTCTTAGGGATAGATGCATCTAATGGGTGATCACTTTAACTTGGCAACCTAAAGGTCAATAAAGACCTAGAAAGCAAGTAATGATCAAATTGGCAAGAAGACTGAAAAACATTATGAAGAATATAAGGAACATCCATCTTATTTATGGATGAAACCGTGAATGCTCAAGTCCTAAAGAACATGAACATGATTGAGATAGGCATGTATGATGGAAAGAATATTTGTGAAATTTTGTTGAAAGATATAGGTAATGGGATGAATAACAAGTAGTATAGTGACGAAACAATGTATAAAGTATTTGACATCACCTTAAAAAGCTCCAAACATAGTGGTTGTGGGGGCTTAAACCAGGTTTAATCCACCCCTTTTAGACAATTTAGTTACAAATTTGTTGAGCATTTTATACAAATAGAGAAGTGAGTGATGCCAATGTTGCAAAGGACAAGAGGAAACCTAAAAGATTACCTTAATGGCTTCAACAAGAAAGTAATTAAGGTTGATGACTACGATGACCACATTGCCTTAATAGCTTGTGATGTAGTGCAGTGAGCAAGGATGTTTTATTATTCACTAGTCAAAAAGATAGTAAAGACATTAAAAAACTAATGGAAAAAGCCAAGAAATATATTAATTTTGAGATGTGTTTTGAAGCAAACGAGGTTGACAAGAACTTTGTTGAGAGTCTTGAGCATAATAAGGAGAGGAAGATCACGGAAGGAAAATTACCATAGTACGAAAGAAAAAAGCTAATTCTAGTCAGAGGGATTAGAGAAACAACAAAGTATTTGAGAAAGTGCATACCAACTTCACAATGCTTAATTCATCTTGGAGTAGGTTTTGATTGAGGTCAAGGACAAATACTACATAAAGTAGCTCAAGAAGTTACAAAATTTTGCAAACTAGAGAGATTGCGAGAACTATGGATATCACTAGGATTATAATTAAAATATAGACATGTGTCATAATTGAAATAAGTGATAGGGACATTGATTCAAAAAGCTCATTGAGAATATTCATCAAAGAAGCTGAGCAAGGGTGAGACAGTGATAAAAAAGGGAAATACAAAACCTTATTGGTCGAAGTGATTTTTCACTTAGAATTCTCCTAAGTGTTTTGATGCTAAAAATAATATAACAATGGTACTAATTACTGAATCGCATGTTTTTGGGGCAAAAGGACCAAGATTAAGGCCAATGCAAGACTTAAGAATTATTTAAGATAGACCATAAATGAAGGTGAAGTCAAGGGCATGTACATGAGTCTTGAAAGAGTTAAGAAAAAAGTGGCAAGTAAACTAGGATCAAGGAGAAATCCACAGAGGTCAACCAGAAGCCAACCAAAAGTCAAACCATTGGAAGTAAAGTTGCATTTTAATTGACTTAGATTTTCTTAGGTTGTAGGTTCCTCGTTGGCTTTTATTTTATCTTTTTATCCACGTTCATTAAGATTTCTTTCATTTGGTTTGCTTAACCTTTTGAAGTATTTTTTTCTTTTTGGTCACTTATTCTTTTTTGTATCATGATTATAATTCTTTTTGTTATCATATTTGTTTTTAAATGATCAAATTTCATATTCTCAACATGAATTTGGTTTACTGCTGTGCACACTTAATTTAAAATTATAAAATCATAATTATCATATCTTATTGAGATATGTACATAAATTATTCTGATAAGAAACATATTTGCATCAAACGGTTTTAAAAATATAGGTGTTAAAGTGTTTTGAAGATGACTAATTTTGAAATGGATATAGTGGAACTTACTATAATTAAATAGGTGCTTGTTTCAAACACATCAATCTGATACCTATTTGGAAAATCAAAACCTGAAATGCATCCAACAATACTCAAAAAAAGTGCTCTACTAGTCTTGAATGACCCCAAATGTGGTCTCCAGCACCATGGAACGAGCTCCATCAATGTTGGAGTGCGTTGTACCTCCGAAAAGAGGGTGAATTAGTTGTAATTCTGATAAATTTTAAGTATTTTTAAAATTTATTTTCAGCTGCTCAGACTAGCTGAGACTTTTTTTTTTTTTTTATCATATAGATAATATACAAACAATAAAATACTAAATAAAAGAAAAAAAAAAAACCAATGGAGACAACAGTTGTTATAGGCAAGAACTCCAAGTAAGGTGAAAGAGCGACGTTCTTGAGCTTCTTATTTGTAGGGCCCCATATATATATGTATAATTAAAAGTTGACAAAAAATTATTAAATAAATTTTATTTTTTTCCTTTAATTTATTAAAAAATTTCTTTTCATCTTATGGAAACTGGTCGGTTTTCTTAATGTTTAAAAGTAAACGCTATCATTTTGCCGTGAACCTCTTTATTTATCGATTATAGATAACTTATAAAATAATATTTTTTTTATTTAGGTCCCAAAAAACTTGGGACCGGCGCTAGTTATAGGGTCTAAAAATATTTTTATTTTGATAATTATTTATGAATTGAAATTATTTTCCCAAAAAAAAAAAAATTGAAAATTTTATGACATTAATGCAATAACAATATTATTGGTAGGTTGAAAGATAAGATCTGGTTGAGATTCTTTCAAATTTTGTGTAGATTTGTTTCTGAAACAGAAAGACATTAAATTTATGATTAATTAAAGCAATCCAGCAATCCCAGATTCTCTTTCCTTTACCATATTTGTGATTATTGATGAGTAACATTTTATCTAAAGCTCATGTGCCTTGCACAGGGGGTTACTATCTTCCAAGCTGCAAAAACTACATCTTCCCTGAGCCAAAAAAAAAAAAAAAAAAAAGAAAAACAAAATAGACCACAAGAACTCCTTGCGTTTACCCCTGATGATTATTGATTAATAAATCCATTTTATTTACTTATTTTTAAATAATCACAAATAAATAAAACTTATAAATAAATAAAATAAAATAAAAAGTATTACAATTTAGAGGGGAGGAAGCTGGTATCTAAGCGAATTCTTATATCATTCGCATGAATGCCACGCGTTATAATTTGCTATTTCCCTCGCTTTCTACGGCTATTTTGAAATCGTTTGACTCGAGGTCAATGGTTTTAGAACCGATGGTTAAGAATCGCTTGACATCAAGCTAGATTTTCTGGTAGGTAAACTCATGTAGAAGTACAGTGACATTTTAAGAAGGCACAGAACCACGTGGCAATGACTGCGAATGCTTAATTGTCTTGCTGCTCATTACGTTTGGAGCACAGGATCGGTCTCTTCATACGTTAAATGCACAGGAGCCAGCTTCTGTACCTACCACTCTCGATATTTGCAGAGGCTGTAGAGTTCCGTATACTTCTCTGGTCTTCCGGCTCTTCTTCTCCTACATCTTTTTCATCTTCTTCTTCTTCGTGTTCTTATATTCAAATCGAAACTATGCCGGTCACCGAATCGAACTGTTCCGTCTCCTATCGTGTTCTTGAAAATGATGGGCAACAGAACGCAACGCCTGGCATCTCGTTTGAACTGCGGTTGCGATTCATCTTTCAGTGGGTAATTTTCCCATCTCCGGAAGACAATGATGATCAACAAGAAGGATCGCCTTCATCAGAAGGGCCAGCAGCACCTGAAGCTGCGCAGGAATCAACGCAGGAAACAGCATCTGGACCGCCACCAGAAGCAGCAGAAGGAGCAACTGCCCCTGTCGTACTTCAAGTGGTAGAAGGTCCGACGATCGTGAGGACATCGCAAGTGAATCCGCGCTTCTTAACATCCGAGTTAGTAACTGATATGGTTGTGCATGATATGATATTTGATCTAAACTTACCTGCGACTATGTTGGCAACAATGAGGAGCAACATCTCTTCTCTAGTTTGTTCAATGGCCAGACAGGAGTTTCGCAGGGAAAGCACGGTCTCTCCGGTGATCATTGAAGTTGAATTGAGGACGTCCTTCCCTTACGACGACGACGATGAGGGTCACGGCGACGGCAACGTCGTCTACGACGAGGATGACGATGAGGAGGCGGACGGGAACGTAGAGGAGGAGGAGGAGGGGGAGGTACCGACGGAAGGGCTCGGACTGGACGATACGGAGGACGTGAGTTTTAGGGCTGTGCCGGCGGAGAGAGCGGCGATTGAATCCCTGGCAAGGATCCGGTTCGATGGGCAAGAAAACGGTATGTGTTGTTCAATCTGTTTAGGAGAATTTAGGCTTGGTACTGAATTACGGTGCATGCCTTGTTCTCATGCATTTCATGAGCAATGCATTGTACAATGGTTGCAGAGAAGTAATCTTTGTCCTCTGTGTCGATTTGCGCTGCCGACCTAGATAGAAAAATATTTAGGTCGGAGGCATATACTTTTTTTTTTTTTTTTTGCTTTTAGTTTGCGTTTTTGTGCATACATAAAAACATGCCGAGATATGCTTTTTTATTTTTTATTTTATATTATTTACATAAGTATCTTTCGCATATATACTGTTTGTTGTTTTATGCATTTTATCTGTGATTGTTGGAAAGAAGAGCCGGACGAGCAGCTCAACCTTAATATATAGTTTTCCGCTTGTTATATTCGTAGTGCTGAATGGTTGGTATCGATCTATAGACGTTTTGGTTGATGAAAATGTCTATTGCTTTGATCTATAAACCTTTTGGTTAATGAAAATGTCTTTTGGTTTACCAATGTCTTGTTGGTAGGAGTGGTGGCGCCTGATTACTGAAAATATCTTTTTTTACCATCCTGTGGTTGGTTCGAGTAAAAGTGGTTCCGCGTTCCTTAAGCAAGAGTTGAAGCCTGGAACTTGAAAACACCCACTGGGATTGCTTCTTCTCATTTGGGTGGGACTTGGCTTGACTCCATATTTGTTGAATCTCAATGTGGATACTGGACACTAGCAATCCAGACCCGCAAAAAAATTGTTTGGTCTATTAGAAGGTTAAAATAATAATTAAAAAAAATCTTTTTGTGATGTGAAAATGGGAGATGGGTAGATTTGAGCAACAGGTTAGGTGGGAATTAATTAGCTTAGTAAAGTAGGAAATAAAAATTTAAGCAAATGAAATGTGTTATTAAAAGTGTCAAATGTCAAAAAGAAACTGAAAGTTTAAAAGCTTTTCACCCTTTCTTGTATTAAGTACTGACGTTTTTTTTTTAGAGATAAATGCGATGCTTAAAGCAATAATTATGCCATACATAGAAGGATTTGGATTGTACTCGAGGATCATATTTGATTGCTTAAGTCCCTTGGATCAACATGAAGTTGCTTAATACATGTAATTCATATTCGTCTAAGGAATTTGAGTGCCTAGTACACTCATCAAGCTCCCGAAGCATTATTACTTACGTTAGAACCCTAATTCAGAGGCTTGGGAGAACACTAAGGCGCTTGAGTATCTTGAATCAATATTGAGAGCCTTAATGGACATAGCTTCATGTTTAATCCAACAGGCTTACGCTTTGATTACAATCTTCTAGTACACTCCTGGATCCTCAAAGTATTGTCATTCATACCAAGACTTCAATAGAGGGATGCAAGAACTTACTTGGACAATCCAATCCCTTAATCATGCAAAGTCACCCAATGCATGTGGCTCTATGTTGGTTTAAAGATTAAAAGCATCCAAGTATTTCACTACTGGAACGCACAACTTGAGTACATACCTCAAGCCAACATTTTACCTCATCAAGTTATCGTAGCTACTATTGAACTAATTATTAAACCATTATTGACGACATTTATATCAATTTGAACCTTAAATGTGATTGAGCTATTTCTAATTAATGACAATCCATCTTTCTCCCTTTCTTTTTTTCTCCCAATCAACTGTGAGGGTGCTAGGCATGATAAAACAAGTATTGAAATCGAACAAAATGTCCCAGGATAAAAGGAAAAAAAATGCTTCATCGGGAACTCGTTTTGTGATGGTGTATTCGTGCCAATTAGGCGTCGGCCATGGATTCCATCACTAAACCGAGCAAATTATGATCATTCACATCTTGATCAAAGGAAATTATGTGCAATTCTCTTGTGAATCGCCTTAATGGTGATTGGGCAATTTGTATATGAGGCTAGGCGCTATTGTGAAGCTCACAACACTATCATAATTAAACTTGTCCTCAAATGTTGAATTTTTCTTTCTTCTTTTCTTGTTGGCTGGACATTTGGAAAGAAAGTCAAATCTATATCTCTTGTACACTCTGCTTCCAACCTTGTGCTTTCTTGTCATTTTATTTCAAGAAAGATGAATCATTATATCTCTCCCAAGAAAATAAGTTGTGCCCATATCATTTAGATACATAAATTTTCATGATAAGTCTTTTGAGTTTTATGTTTTTTTTTTTTAATTTTTCAAGTTTAGTTAAGAAATTATGAATGTCTTACTCTAAAATTATAACATATGGTTTATATGTTGAAGTGTATTAACAAGAAGTTTCCAATGTTAAACTATAAGGACTTGAATACATATACATTGCACATATTATGATTATATGTGTTGCATCAACATTTGGGCATATGAGGGAGAAGGGGGTGAAAAACATAGCTTTATAGAAAATCTCTGAGGATAAAATTTGTTAGTTAATTATTTAGAGATTAATTAAGGTATCTTTTTTACTAGCTTTCTTTGCTTTTTTATGTTTTATTTATTATGTTCCTAGGAAAGTATGCGTTTTAAAGGAACAATTCTGTACATCTTATTTTTTGTTCATTTAATAAATGAGCAGCCTTAATATAGTATGCCAAAAAGGTTCAAATATTTAGGATTAGACAATTGGAAATTATTGTCACAAATCTTTTAGTAGTATGCAGCTTGAGAAATCAAAACATGTAAATCCATTTCCAGTATAATTAAATTAACTAAATGCAAGTTCATATATAACAAGTATAATGCTCTAGCCAGAAATTCATGTTAAATTTGGATGTGCACTGCTGTATTAGGGCAGAAGGCAGGTAGGGAAAGAAATTGCTTGTATGTATAGATATAAATTGAAGGTTTTCATTTTAAGATGATAAGAACAAATGTGTTTTTAGTCCAATATGAGTGAATATATGGAGAGATAGTTCAAACGATTCAATTTGATTCTATTTAGAACTTTATGGATAAGAAAAACAAAGATTTATAATGTCGTATTTTTAATGCATAAATTCTAGTTGAACATCCTTAGAGTTTTAAAAATATATAAAACTTGAGGAAATTGTAGACCAAGAAGATATTTATAATTGAAGTCCTACAATCGAATTCCTTCAAAAATATACAAAACTTGAGGAAATTTGGATTAGTAACTGCCCCCTTTCCTTAGGATACTCCATGACCGATTGGTTAAGAGGATGGGGTAATTTGGTGTACCAGCTTGGTGGGGTGCTAGTCTTTTTTCTTTTTCTTTTTTTTTTTTTGTGGTTTTTCTTGTTAGAGTCCTTTGCTTGTAATTTGTCCTTTCCTCCCATCAATAAAGATGCTTGTTTCTTTAAAAAAAATATATTGGTTTGCTTTGACTAATTATGATAGATATGAATTATGCGATGTTAGATGTTAAAACCAACGGACTAGATGTTAATAGATGACAAAATAGGATTTTCCTAGTTACATCGAAGAATTTATTGGATCTAATTGAGCTACATAAAGAGAAGAAAATTTTGCATATTTGTAGATCTATAGATTCTTAAAGAAATGGTAGAGCTGCTTTTATCGAGTAATATGAGATCTTATGTAGTAATTGTGATGTAATTAATTACACTTTGGTGCTGAAAACAAGTTTCCAAACATAATATTGATATATTAAGTTTGACATTAATGGCAAATTGTAAAAAGTTACTTTTTATTAAAAAAAGAAAAAATAATAAGAAGAAAATGTTAATGATAAGATAGTAATACCAAAATAAACTAAAGTGTATGTTTTAGGTTTCATCACTTGAAATTGTAAAACTAGGTTAGATGAATCAAATTAACAGTTTGTAGGCAAAGCATAGAGCTGCATTATATGTATAGCCCTTGATACATGTGCTAGACAAAGCCGGGCATTGTTAGACAACATTGTTATGTTTCTTTTTTTGTTTTTTTTTTTTCAATTTTGGGATAAGAATCAAACTTATAATTTACTATGTATTTCGTTGTTACGGTTTCTACTCGTCCATTTTTCTAGTTTCATTACTAATTCATGATAAACTTGACACTTTTTCACAAGGAAAGGCAATTAGTGTCTAGATGAACTTTTTCAAACAAAAAAAAATTACTACAAATATTTTTAGATGTCCGTTTTCACATATTTAAGAAAGACCAAAAAGAATAACTAGGAGAACATTTATATCAAACTATGAGAATTCAATATGCAATATCATGTTGCCCTAAGCACCAAATATTCATTGGACGACAGATATGGATCATTCACCCTTCGATTTCTGGAAGATGTAGTTAATGAAACTTGTAAGAATTCTAAGATCCATTCCTCCTATTGTTGCCCCTCATTAGCAAAAAGCTTGATTTTCTATTCTTGTTCTATATGGATTTAAAATGTCAAAAACGGGTCTCCTAACAAAATAGATCTTGTTCCAAGCATTAATAGGTCTCATGGGAATTCACCTTGTCTCCCTTGTACTAGAACTCTTTTGATAAGAACTAGCCTTATGTTTTCTCTTCGTCTTCTTCCATTCAAATTGTAGATTATTATGGACAAATTGAGAGATAGATTTAGGTGAGAAAGGATTTACACATGAGATGGTTACTTGATGTTAGTGGGAGTTAGGAGGAGCACTTATTCCAACTTTTCTAATCACCTAAATGGTCATACCATTGATTACATCATATAGTCAATTACTTCGAGTAGTGATATTTTATTATATAGCTCTTCAAGCATGGGTAGTTGCCGTCCTTAATCATATATATGATTTCTTAGCCATTGAAGTTGCTCGTGGTTGACTGTAAGAGCATTTCAATCCTATATCTACCTCAAATCCATTTTTTAAAAGTTTTTGTCTATTTTTTCATGACTCTTAAGTGTAACACAATGTTTTCCATCTTGGTCAATTTTGAGAGGTCTCAAATACTTCAAGTCATGACCTTGCATCATCACAGTTGGACAAAATTTAAAAAATGTTAGATACTTGGCAAGGATTGAAGAAAATTTAAAATAGTTAATAGGAAACGATGAGAGTCGTTATTGCAAATTAGGTATTTAAAGCACAAGAGGAATCTATTCAAGTATGGTGCAATATCCTTTGTATAATAAGTCCATATAATGTAATTCCCGCATCATCTGGTTAAAAATCACTAATATATCTAAGCTATATATAGTTCGTGCATTCATTGAGAAATAATTACCTTCCTTGCTTATCTATGCCCAAATCTGTTGTTTTCTCTTTGTATTTAGACCAGACGTTGAAATTAAAAAACAAAAAAAATTCTCTTTTTTAGAACATTAAAGCCCTTTTTCTTCTTTTGTAATGCTATAGTAATCGATTGAGTTGTTTATGGAAACTATAATGATTAAACTCTTGAAGTGGTAGATTATTCTTCGATTACAGGGACTTCATTTTTGAATATGTGTGCTTAACGTTGAGTTCCAATCCCAAATTGTTGTGCGGAATGCTTTTAGATGTAAATACTCCTTGGTTTTTAGAAATTTGGCAAAATAGATTCTGCTTGTAGTTTGTGCAATGCCTAGCTTGGATTTGAATGAGGATAGCATTTAATTTTTGTTGACCATGGGAATTCAAGTTGTCGTCATGTGGTCAATTGGTATACAACAGTATGGTGGAGGTTTAAGGTTGGGAATTTAGGGCACAAGTCTAACTTACTGAGGTTTGGAGTGGCAAACTTTTTGATTGACTTGACCTGACCATTATTTACTACTTGTGCTTTTATTCAGTTAGGCCAAAAATTTGGCAAGGTGCACAAGTTAGGGGGTATGTTAGTTGGGCGAATCCAATTTATTTAATTTTTTTTATAACAATTTCAAGTTAAAAACAAAGTCTTGAGGGATTATGAAAAAATATACAAATGTTAGTTAGTTGCACAATCCCATTTATTTAATTTTTCTTGATAACTATGTTCTAGTTAAAAACATAGTCTTGAGGGACTATAAAAATATGCAAATGCTATACAACCATTTATAAAAACTGTTTACAAGATTAATTTATCTTGAAGAATTGAAAGAAGATTAAATAGTATTGTAATTATCGAATTATAGGAAAACAAATAAATTTAAAGAATTACTAGTTCCCATATTATGAGAAAGGAGAAATATAAACTACAATGCACAATTACAATTATTATTCTTCAATTTTATAAAATATATATCAATAAGCAATGGCAAAATTAGATCTCTAATCATGGGAGGGGAGTGATACATATAAAAAAAAATTGTAATTATTGGGAAAATGAATGGTAGAAATTTGGCATTTTCTCACTACATAAACATGGTTTTTTTTCTTTTTTCTTTTTATTATATATATATATATATATTTTTTTTTTTTTTGTCAATATGGTGGTATTCGAGCTTATGCCCAACTAATCCACCACGGGGTGCACCCCCTATCCAAGGCTAGGACATGGGGTCAAAGTAGGAGATCTAATTGATAGATGAGCAACTTGGCTTTGGGAAATAATGTTGACATCACAACTATATGAAGGCATCTGTCCCGTCAATGCCCTTGGGGCCTATAATGTGACTTGCTCATAACGCCGCTCCGCCCCCCGGCCTCAATATCCTCCACTATCAACAAAAATGTATTAATATGTAAGTGTAACTTAATAGCCTTTATCTACTTAACACTAATATTTTTAACAATCCTTGATATATCTTCTTCCGAATTAGTATCGATCGTGTGCTCATCAATGATATGTCTATCAAAAGTAAATCATTCTCTTGAGTGGTAGTATAAAAAAAAGTGATCCTTTACCAAATAAGTGCTAGCCAAAATATAGATTTATTGTCATTGTATCAATATCCCAAAATAAACATAATACTCTTCTTTAATTACATGGCATGGAAATAGAAGACATTGTATTACTTGTTGATCTATTCTAAATCTTTTTTTCCTTAATTAGAATAATGTATATTTAATTTGAGGTGGGTGGGCTTGTCTTACACCCTTGGTCTCATAGGTTCTAGCCTCATGGATGGGTGTGGGGCTTTGTGGACTAATTGGATCATAAGAGAAGGATACGACAGTCTTAAGAAAAAAAAACTGTATATTTAATGCATTTTATATTAGTAACAGAATGGCGTTATATAATCATTAATACAATTTCTACAATTGGTAACTTATAGGTAGCTCAACAAAAATTATTGTTGTATTAGCTCAATATTTTAAGGTTTTGTTATTGCTAATTTTACAAATAATTTAAAAACTTGAACTACAAAGTCTTTATTGCAATTAAAAAAATAGCTATTTGAGAAAGAAAAAAAATAGAAATTGAAACATGTATATTTACACCCTAAACATTAGTTTAGCATTGTTTGTTAAGAGTCTAAACAAAATCTCTATTTAAATGAATTTCATTTTTGTGAATTTATGCATGTTACACCATTGCGAAGACTCACTTGAAATGAATTGCTTATCTAAAAGCTACACATGCATAACTCTACTTAATAGAGACCTTCTCATAGATATCAATCGTACATAATCATATATAGTTAGTGGAAGAGTCTTTTTTTAGTCTATTAGTTACATCATTCAAAATCATCCAAGGGTTCCTTTGTAGATTTGACATTGGCAGAACTTTGTTCACCTAGTTCCTTTGTTTTTCATTAATTATATTGAAGTACAAAAAAAATTTTGAGTCTTTGGCAAAAGTGTGTTGCTTAGATGGGGTTGTTACCTCAAAAATCTATATTTCTTTTACTCATTTCTTGGATGTTATCCATACAATATGGTGCCACATGCAAATATGAGGTTCTTAATTTGTTGTTGTTATGCCTGTTGTAGTAGAATAGCTTTTACCTGTAAAATAAATTGAAGCACTTTGTTGCCTTTCTTCTATGCTGTCAATAAGTTTTGTTTTTATCAACTTTTAATTGCTATTCTTAAAAATCTTCCACTATTATAAAAGGAAATATTAGTTTGTAATCAGTTATATTTTGTGATACTCTTGCATGCTTCTGATTCTAGTAATATATGTATGATTCTGGTAATATATTATTTACCTTTAAACGTTTTCATCATCTCTGAATTTGACTTTGATTTTGCAGAATGTGACAAGCAGATTTCTGTTGCTAATCATACTGAGCATGTGGAAGAGAAGGCGTAGTTGAGTTGGGTAGAGTTTGTGTTATTTGCTTGCTTAAAAAGGTTAGGGGTTAATTTTGATGATATATATTCCACATTAAATCACATATAAGTTCATAATTCCTTCATTTTTGCTACATTTTCCTTGCTCTTGTTTTGTGTATAATCTATTAAACCTTCTTTGAAGTTGTCTTGAAGCATATACTTCTACCTTTTTTCAGGAACTCTTTTCTTTCCTTTGATCAACAACATGCAAATCGATGGGACTAAGAGGAATAGCAATCAATAATTATGAGATAAAGAAAATGTAAAGATTGTGAGATCCTATTTCTATATATATTCTCAAATCTTTACATTGTTGGATATGACATAAATAAAGTGCAAATAAACTGTAATTTGTCATGTTTATTAGCCGTAGAAGATTCTAAAATAGACTCAAATTTAGTTTGTAGAAAGACTAGTAAATTATTCGAATACTTTTAGAATTAAAATCATCATTATTATTACTACTAAACATATTTTAGAGGTTAAGTGTTAAAACCCTTTATTTATTTATTTATTTATTTTTCTGATCAGGAGTTTGTAAGCAACTGGGTAAGTGATACTGTGATTGAATTACACACATAGCATGCAAAGTTGTTATTCTTAGATGGAATTTAGAATGACGCTTATACAGAGATTATGTTTTAGTTTAAAGAAGGAAATAAATTTGTACATTTAAAAGAAAGTGCTTTTTTAAAAAGAATCTTCATACTTTTTCATGGAAAGAATGATAATCAATTCATTGATGACCATCAAAAGTAAATTTCAATAGTAAAAAACCTCCTAGGTGAGTCAGGCTACTTTGCTCGAGGATCATAGACTGTTTATGAGACTTCTCGAGTATTATGAGCATTTAAGCTTGTAAGTTTTGTGTTATAAGACTAGGTTTTGTGTATAAAAGAATTGTTTCATGCATCTCATGATTACTTTGGCTTCCACAGCTGCCTTGGCATATGTTTTCTGGGAATTTGTTCAATCATCATGGCCACTACATCTCTGTTGCATCCATGGAGTTATTTTCTTTTTTCGCTTGGACTTGACCAACTTGATGTTATTTTCTCTAAGAAAACTTTTTGAACGCTGTATCTAGTCTGTTGACATTTTAAATGAACACTCATTTTTTTCTCTCTTTCTAGTCAACGTTTCTATGAAGTTTCACTTTCAAGAAAGCATCTTGCAATATGTGGTTATTGTGTCTCGCTATTTCTTTGAAGGTTAGGGAAAAGGCTTCAAGGCCTCAAGTTATTATTTTAGTTGCTAGTTATGAAATTGCTAGATATTGAAAAAAAAAATTTTAAGTTGAAATTTGGAGTTGGTGGTTGAAGCTAACTAGTTGTGTTGGGCAACTTAATAAAAAAGACCTTTGTCAAATCCTAATCTTAAAAATAACAGCTTCAAAGAAGCTTCAAAGTTTAGAGAAACTTGATGTTAATTGTTTTCTCTTTATTGAATACTTGTGTGAAAAATGACCTTCGTAAAACTCAATGTGGATGGCTTTCAGGTGGAGCAAATAGGATCTTGTGGTAGTCATTTGAGACTGTTCTGGCTTTGTTATTTGAGCCTCAGCAAGATGTATTGATGTTCTGAACAGCATGAAGTCTGAAGTGTGGGTGTTGCAGACATTAAAGTTACTGAAATAACTTCTTGCTGTGTTGTTGAGTGTCAAGGTGCTCTTCTGTGGGTTGTAGAAATGAGTTATCACCTGTGGGTTGCATTGCCACCTTATTCAAAGGATCAAGGTGCTCTTCTCCCAATCTTCTATTTTTATTATTTCTAGTATGAGGCAGGAAGTTAATGGAGCAGCAATCCACTGTTTGTATTTGAAAGTTGAAGTGTTTCTTAATCCTTTATATTTTATTCAAGAGTTTACTAGAATTTTATTTAGAGAGTTGCTTGCTTCTATTCTTTTATATTTTCTTTGACTTAAATAAATTTATATTTGAAAATTACTGATCTCTTATGTCAAATTGCAAGTAATATTTGTCAAATTTAGCTTTTTACAGGTGCGTTTTGCTTTCATGCAATATACATAAGGTCATGATATGTAATTGAATATATGGTTTTAGTTAAATTTAAATAGTATTAGGCTCTTCAATTATGGGTTTTCTTTATTGTAGTACAAGACAGCATAAGTACATGTCTTGATGAATTATAAATTGTTCGATAACTTAATGTAGGTAATGGTGAGCATTGGAAATCATATGTATCATATAAGTAAGAAATGAATACTGCTTGCTGTTACTGATAGTTCTACTGTCAGAATATATACCTAGTCTTGGCCTTGTATTGGATTAATATTGTTCAAGCACTCATTATGGTGAAGCTGACATGTATGTGTATGCTATAATTTTGATGTTATTGATAGTTCTTCTATCAGAAGATTTATAGTAGTCTTGGTCTTGTTATCAGATAAATATTTTTCAAGCGCTCATGTACATGTGATAGTTTAGGCATCACAGATAATTCTACTATTGGAGAATTTATACTTAATATTTGTCTTGTTATTGCATTAATATTGTTCACGCCCTCATTATGTGGTCAAGCTGGCATGCATGTGTTAATTTGTTTTGCTCTCATGACCAAGCTACACGTGGAGGATGGAGATGCCACAAAATGATTGGTTTCATTTTATAAGGTTTTGACATTGTTGACAACAACCTAATGGCTAATGGTAACTATTTCGTTTTGTATTATTTTGTATTCTTGTTGTTATCTTATGCTGCAACAACATTGGAAATTGATTCTCTTAATGCAAAGCAATTATATTATTCTAAGTGGATATCAAGGGGAAAAACAGTTTCAATTATGTACATTGAATTGATAAAAGATAAGTATAGTGGACATAAACCATTATAAATATTATGCATAACAGAATTGGAAGTAACTCAGATAAAGTGCACACACCAAATAATCTTCAATTTCAATGAACGTAAACCAACTCAACTGCAATAATAGATAAATTTAACGTTGTTTGGCGTATCATTTACGTCTACAGGAGATGAGAAATAATTTGCTATGAGAAAATGCAAATATGTTTCAACCTATTATCAAATCTACCTAAATCCTCTCACACAAAAGTGCTCTCACACAAAATTCAAATGCTTACTTCTACTTCTCAAATACCCCAATAAGGGTTTATATAAGAAAAAAGTCATAGTTAGTTTTCACTTTCTAATTTGTTTCCAAATGCAAAATTGACTAAATTGTAGACATCAACTATGAAACTAATAGTAAGAAAATTGTTTCTAATTAAAATTTCACATTGGGCGTCCATTTTGTAATTGGAAAATTGTTTCTAATTAAGTTAAGTTTAGGTTACTCGTTTAGTGATTGGATGACGCATTGGGCGTCCATTTTGTATTCAAAATAGATTGGCCCAAGGGTTGTAGGGCTTCTTCTTGCTGCAGGTGTTTCTTTTTTGGACAGCTCGTCCATCTTTTTCAATATAATATGTCTACTTTCAAAAAAAAAAAAAAAAAAAAAAATTTCACATTGAGTGGTTTGAAGCCATCCAACATCTAACAATCTCTATCTTGGTGAGAACCACTTCAATCATATCACTGTATTCTCATCTCCACACATGCTCGAAGGCACTCATCTGTGAACAACATCCTTAGAAGTGATATGTCTACCACATATACCATCTGTAAAAGTGGGGGGTCCACATCTGTTACCATATTTACAAAACTCACAAATTATCGCTTTCGTCGTCCTTGTCGTAATTAATTTCGATTATTGTTGGGACTTGCAAGCAGGATCCTTAACTGTGCCAACTCTACCTAAAATTGTATTTTCTTGCAAAAAAAAAAAAATAAATAAAAAAAAAAAACAAATTGTTTTTCCTAATTTCCTTCATCACTGCCAATGCACCTCGCACAATCTTTAAAACACCTACTTCAATGGTGACCTTGAAGCCTTCTGATGCAATAACACCTATAGCGATGATACTTTTCTTCAAATCTAGCACATGTTGAACTTCTGTCAAATGACTTATTGTTTCTTCATACAACTTTAAACTTTATTATACCCATCCATCGAATTTTACAGGTATTTTCATTACCCATAAAATTTGAATCACTATTGCCTTCTTCAAAATTGGAGAACCAATCTTTATTTGGGTATGATAAATACAATTTGAATCTAAGATCCACTTATCAGATTGACATACTAATGATGAACAACTTAAAACATAATTAGAATTTGTATCATCCTCAACGTGTCCTACATTCGTACTGGCATTGCTATTCTTCTTAATCTTTGGATTATCATTCTTTTAATACCACTTCTAATGACAGAATGTGTATTCAATGTTCCCCTTTTTTTGAAGACTTTACCCTCGATCGTGATCGATTTAATTGTTTTTCTTCATATCTATCCCTTGCAACTAGACCCTTTGACTGAGGAACACTAACCAAAGTATTTTTCATTATCTCATTTGAAAGGAGTGTAGCTGAAACATCATTAAAACTCAAAGTCTCCTTTTCATAAAGAAAAATAGTGGCCAAGTGCTCATATGGCTCAGGAAGCGAACAAATAAGAAAATAAAGTCTTCAATTTTTTGACCAATATTTAATAGATCTACAATGATTCTGTTAAATTCATTGAGGTGCTCATTCATCGTTGTACCTTCTTTTATACGGAATATGTACAACTTCTTTATATAGAACCTATTTGTAAGTGATTTTATCATATATTTATCTTCTAACTTAGCCTAGATCGATGTTGTAGATTTCTTGTGCTTGACATTATTTGTAATTTTCTTCGTCAAACACAATCTAATTGTATTGCTTGCTTGTAGATTAAATTCTTCCAAATCTTCATCTGACGTATTCGCTAGTCTTCCTTTCGGACCTAACAAGGCCTTATGTGACTTTTGTTGTATCAAGATGTCTCAAACTTGCACTTACCATATGCTAAAATTGTTCTTGCCATTAAAATTTTTCTATATCAAATTTTGCACTCAAAACACTAATGTTTGTCATATTAACAATTGGATTGAGGCACTAAGTAGATCTCTTTGGTGTGAACCCATTACGAAAGATAGAATTGAAAGTCAACTTCGAATGACTCTAATATCACAAAAAAGAAGAAACAAATTCATATATAAATCTAGTTATGCATTACTGTTGACAATTCTACAAGTGTACGAAATCGCAATAGTAATATCCGATAGAATCTGAGTATCTTCCTCAGGGAACGGATACTAGTTAACTATCTTAAATCCCAATCTAATACTAGTATTCACTTTATTAAGGCTTTTAATTGAGTTTGGCTTGTTAAAATCCTAATTTAAATTAGAATTAATTAAAAGCAATGAAATTTTGTTTTGAAAACTATTTTGATTAATTATCTAGAATAGTAAATTCTCTTGTTCTCACCCTCAATTCATATTCCAATTAATTAAACTCCTAGTTATGTAGGTTTTGGCACTTATCATCAAAGCCTTCTCTCGAGGCACCTTAACACCTATAAGTTTCGTTCCCTAATACCCTCTCCTAAGGCGCATAGTTAACAATCTAAAGCTTTGCAAACAATAATCACATGCAACCTCCTAAACAATCGACAACCTCCTGGTCAATCAATTGATCTAAGTCTATATTATAATAGTCCAACTATTAAACCTCTCTCTCGAGTTAATTTAATAGTTTGTGATCATATTGTTCATGGCCAGTAAACATTAAGCATTAAACACTCAAAATATAAAACAAAACATCGAAATCAATTAATTGGAATACTAAATCTTAAGATCCTACAATAGAAATTTACATCCTAGACTTTAAATTGAACTAGCCAAACATAGTATTTAGTTCAAACATCAAAGAATAAAGAATACAAAGTATCATACTCAAGTTTGATCCTTAAACTTCAATCTTTCTTTGTTTTAGCTCTTCTTCTCTGGGCTGTCAAAGTCAACAATATTTCGAAGTTTAGAACTCCTTTAAACCTAATACATTCATCCTATATATAGTAGGCAACTTAAAAACCCTAAAAAACATCATAAAATTATAAATTAATAGCATTACTGCAGTCAGCGACCGTGGTAATCTCGGCACATATCATAAACACGAGTTTCAAATTTTGGTGACCTCGGTCTCTCATCCGTTCCAAAAATTTCCTTCTGGTTACCGCAACCATTGGAATGACTACCACGGTAACCAGTGACATGATATTTCTTGCGTTTCTTTGGCTTCTCCTCTGATTACCTCAGTCGCTAACTGTGGTAATCAGTTAATCCTCTATGTTTTCAACCATTCTCCACTTCTCTCGTGTTGTTATTGCTATTTTGGTCCATTCTAAACTTGCATAGACACTCAAAACCTTTTCCAGATATTATATTCACATAAAAAATGCTAGAAATAATATTAAATCATGCTAATGTGCAACTAATCATGCAATAATGCTCTAAATGCATATGTAACTAAATATAAACAAATACACTTAAATTTTCTATTAAACTCATGCAAATTATACATAAAATACTTATAGTATAGTTAGTCTACTATGCAACTAACGATTACATAGAGAAGAAATGTGATGTGAGAGAGAAAAGCAATTCTCTCCTCTTCTTTATTACGCAACTTGAGAAAGGAAAAAACCTTAACTTTTCAAACCTAAAAAGAGACCACTCTCTTTTTTTCGTTATTATTTTCTCTCTCCGCTTTGTGAACACGATTTTTTTTCTTTAATGTGCTCAAATACTGATGCACACACCAATAGGCACCCACACAAGAGACAACACACACACCAATACACCCACAATTTGATCAAACCTCACTTTGATACCAATTTGTTGTGCATAGTAAAAGCAAAAGTAACTCAAATAAAGTGCACACAGCAAATAATTTTCAATTTCAACAAATGCAAACTAACTAAAATGCAAGAACACACATATTTAACATGGTTCGACGTATCAACTACACCCACAGGAGATGAGAAATAATCCACTTTGAGACAATGTGCTCTCACACAAAACTTAAATTCTCACTTCTACTTCTCACATATCCCAATAAGGGTTTATATAAAAGAGTCTTCATTAGTTTTTACTTTCTAATTTGTTCCCAAATACAAACCTAACTAAATTGTAGACATCAACTAGGAGACTAATACTATAGAAATTATTTCTAATTAGAATTTTACATTGAGTGGTTTAAAACTACCCAATCCCTTGTCTCCTAGTCCAGCAAGGGCCTCTTTTTCGATCGGCTCCATGCCTACCCATATTTAAAATAAAATCAACAATTGAAGAAATTAATTTCTAAGTACAATTGATTTACACCAAGTGATCAAGTATTAGCCTTAAGCACCTACCTTTTTCCCTTAGTTATGGATGAATTTTCCAAACATATTCAAGAAGATGTTTCGTGGAGTACGTTATTTATTAATGGTATAGTATTGATCGATGAGACTACATACATCTAGAGTAAATGTTGAGATAGAGGTATTAAGAAAGGCATTAAACTCTAAAGGTTTTGGATTAATAGGACTAAGACTGGGTAAATGTCATTTTAGTGGATGCAGAAATATAGATGAAGAGATAGTTGACTGGAAGTGAACGGATACCAAGGAGTGAAAACTGTGTATTTGGATTCATCATACACAAAGAAGGAGAATTGGATAAGGATGTAAATTATAGTTAAAGTAGGATAAGACAAGTGGAAGAGTACTTTTGATGCATCCCATTGAACTTAAAATGAATTTTTTTATAGAGTTGTTATTAAGCCAACCATGGTTTATGGAACAAAATCTTGGACAATTAAAAACATGTTAACAAGCAAAGTGTAATAGATTTATATATTGTAAAACTTCAAAATATGAAACGAGAAAGCAAAATGCTAAACGGATTGCTAAAAAATGCAACTGCAATGTTTACAACCATTGGATGAATTGTTGACATATATCTCGGGGTGTATATCTATTTATTTAATTGGTCATGAATGTTGTAGCTGTATAGAAAATAGGAGAGGAGCAGTCAGTACATCGTTCTCCAATTAAAAATAAGTACATCTGGAAAACTGTAAGGGTGGCTTCAATTGGATAAAAAATCAGAGAGAATCAATTAAGGTGGTTTTGACACGTACAACATAGGCCTTTGGTTGCCTGTTAGGAAGAGAGACATGCTAACACTAAATGTTAGTAGCATAGTTACAGAAGGCCTAAAATAACATGGATAGGTATAACCAAAAAAAAAAAAAAAAAAATGAAATCGATAATGATAGAGCAATATTAAGACATTCATGTAGCTACACATTGCCCATTGAGTTGAAATAAATTCTATAATGATTTAGTTTATTGAAATAAATTCTATAATAATCAATATTTGCTCATGAGGCTGGCTCAGAGTATTTGATTTATGAAGTGATTGAAGAAGCTTTTTCAATTCAATTACTAGCATGGGTCCTTATAGCATTGTTAGCTGCCTTTCTTGCTTGCAATACCTTAGGATCACGATTCAAGTTAATCTTTAACTATGAAAGGTAAAACTTTAATTTGAAATATGCAAATTGCAAGGCGAGAATGTCTGTGGCGTTGTTTCTTAGAGAAATTTGTATTGCATGGCATGATAAAATATTTATTGACATTTGACTAAGCCCCTTTATTTTTTTTTTAAATAATTGTTTGATACCCATGTGTTGTTGACAGAAATATTGGTAGAGCGCATTCTCTTCACTAGGCCACCGGAGCCTCACTCTTCATTTTCTTTTAATTTCAGGTACAGTTTACTTTTTCTTGAAGCGACAAATTTGCTTGTTTTGGAAATATGAGCTCTTTCTATTTCTAGCTTTTGATGTATATAAAGAACGAAAATGCCACTTCTTGTTCTATATAACCCCAATATGTGTATGTATAGTAACTATATTATATATTTTGCAGTTACACAGCTCTATCAGCACCACCTCATGGAGAAGAAAGTAATAAGATCAGGATACGAGTGTTGGTTCATAATTTGGACTTCTAACGTCATTTTGGAATTGGATTACATAGCAAGTTTGGAAATTCTTTTATTATTATTATTATTATTATTAATGTTTTCGTGTTATAAATAGTTTTTATTAATGTATGAAAAGCGTGTCAGTTCTCTAAAAGATTGGCTTTTACTGGTTTTGATTTTATGATGAATTTGGTAGGTGAAAAGGTTTGAATGTGCCAAGGACGCATTGAAAAGATGGTTAAATGGTTGGAGGGGCATGGGATCGTGTGCCCAAACGCTTGGAGAGGCTGTGAATGGATAGTGAGCTCCAGATGGGGGCTGCAAATGGATTTGAGTTCCAATTATGGGGGCGAAGATTTGCCATTTTCAGTTTTATCAAATAAATTGTTTGATAAACTAATTAGTAGGAGCTTCTGTTGTTAGTCAGCTCTGTTTATTCCTTTTAAAGAGGCTCAATACTACTTAAAATAGTTAGCTGTTACTAGAAAACCTTTTTTACTGGCTTGCCTCTTAAATCTGCATGGTCTGCTCCTCATTCTCCTACTCGAGCACTCTTAAATACGGTACAATTATGCTTCGTACATAAAGTTAATGGAGTATTGGGTTGATACGACCCTAATTAATTAATACGAGGGATATGAATTTCATACTTTGAAAATATTTATACTTCTCTAAGTCAATTTTCACGTTAAACCACGTAATTTATGTAAGTGTGTTGATGAGTTGTCATGACAAGTATCATGCTTTAACTATCTTCCTTGCATGTATGTTTATTTGGAATGTGTCATGTTAAAGAGTAACCTCTTGGATATGATCGACGCGATGTGTTCAATGGATCCCATATGTATTGATTAAATAGGTTAAGGGTTGTGGACTTGTATGAATGTTTGCATGCTGGCTATATTTTATATGATTCAAACAATAATAACAAATTAATACATACATGTGATTTTATCTTTGCATCTAATTAAAGAAGCATATTGGAATTTTTATTTACTGGGTGTGTGCTGACTTACATTACTCTTTTGAAGTCTTTCAACACAGGACCAAAGAAAAGAAATAAGTTTTAGTTGAGGCCTTAGCTGAGTTAGAAAAACTAGGCCGATGTGAGTGCGAATTCTAGATGTGTTTTTGGACTGATATTTTTATATTTGTATTGGTACCAGAGGAGTTATTACTTGCTTTCATGGATGACTTTTGCTTGTGTTGCTGACTGTGAAAGAATCTTTGGTCTATTGCAGTAACGCATAACAACTGGGATCTGACAAATATTAAAGTTTACGTCTTCCAGAATTATTTTAGAAATTATTATGAGCAAACGTCAATTTCACAATTATATATATACATGACACAGGTGATAGAGTAGTACATAGCTATTTGTTAGAAATTTTGTAGTCATTCAAACTCAGGTGTTTTTATTTTATTTTAATTTTTTTAAGAGTTATGTTATAGCTGTGATATTGTGTTGGCAAAATCTATGTAGTAATTGAATTTAACCATCGAGATGGTTGCAAAATACAAGTTTAAGAAGTTCAACTCAATGAACGATTTTTAATCGGGCTACAAAATGTGTTCAAGGAAATAGATGTATTGCCTAAAAGGTTGAGGGAGGAAGAAAAAGATAAAATCATTAAAAAAAATAAAGGCACTCTCTACTATTCTCTTATATTTCAGTGATAAAGTCATGCAAGAAATTAAAGAAAGAGCCTAATATTTGTAGTTGGAATCGGAGAGTTCATATATGTCAAAATTTCTAACAAATAAGTTGTATTTGAAGAAATATTTATACATTGAAGATGAAGGAACGTGTGCCAGAAAGATAACAATATGATGAAACTCTTGGTTGCTTAAATGATGAGAGAATTACTCGATAATAACTTTCTTCTTATTATAGTGTGAATGGTGGTATTGTAGTTATAGAAAATGATATAACCAAGGTACTAGGAATCGGAATGGTAAAGACCAAAGTGCCTGATGGTGTTGTGAAGTCCTTGTCAAAGGCAAGACATGCTCCAGAGCTATAGAGAAAGCAAGATAATATGATTCCAATATATTATATCTTCTAGTATTCAAACTTATATTTGAATATGAAAAAAAATGAAATTGTAAATAAATAATCAAAAGAAAAAGAAAACTTAAATCAAGTCCATAAACATTAAAAATATAATATAATATATTGTAATATATATATATATATATATATATTGATATCATATTGGATTCACTTGGTAACACAGTAGATATGTCTAATATGATTTGTTTACCTTCTCAAGAGTAAATCAAGATCATATCATTCAAATATATTACATCTTCTAGTATTCCTACTTATATTTTTTTGTTCATTTTGATTCTGGACAAGTCCCAAATTCGTGATAATTTGATAGAACTTAGCCATATTCATTCTTATAAATGCAACCCCACATTTGCTATCATATATATGACATTAATTTCCTCATATTAATATCATTAAATGCTCCCATCACAACCTATCCATCATACACTATATACACTAATTGAGGAATGAGTTGTATTGTTTGTTTAACTTTACTAAGCTTCACCCAACTAGTTTGCCTAGTGGACCTATACCATGAGATTCTCAATTAAATATGTTAGGTTTTTACCCCGTGCAACTCATTGAATTGACTTTAAACCCATTCTTGTAGATGTAAATTTAGTCAATTCTCTAAGTAAACTTTTAGTTAAAGGATCTGCAATCTTTTCCTTTATATGACGACCATATTTTTGAGACACAAAATTTGTGAGTTCGATATATACATTAAAATATATTTTCTAAATATTTTTAATGAAAATACATGAATTTTCTCAATTTTCTCTAATTTTAACCATTTAATTAAAAACAAATTAGATTAATTGAGAAATATAATTTTTGGAAAGTGAATACATTAATTATTGAGGAAATATAATTTTTGAAAAAAAATATAATTTTTTAGAGTGATTATCCAATTTTAAAAAAAAAAACAATGAATTTTTAAGTAATTATTGAATTTTTAAGAGAAAAATGTTAATTTTTGGTTTGAATATATATAATTTTTGAAAACAAAAACGTTTAGATATTAGAATTGGTGATATAGATGGAGGAAACATGATGGGTAAATGTAAAATAAAAACAAAAATAAAAAATAAAAATAAAATGAAATACCCAAAATCATAAGAAAAGGGATGAGAAAACAAACCAAAAAAAAAAATTTGAATTCGGTGGGTTTGGCGCATGGGCCTTCACCCCGTGCATCGGGCTTGGCTCGTGGGGGGACCTGCGCACCTGCTGACCGACGCGCCCAACCCCCTTTTCCCCCACATGCCCGCCCACTCGAATTTTGCAGAAATGTAGCGAAAACCACATCTGGTACATGGTTTTGAGCCATATGACGAGGTTTCTACCCAAACTTATGAGCAGGGACAATAAGACACCTTGTATGAAAATCCATGAGCCATGTGGCAATCCATTTGGCCCTGCAAGGGTGCTCCAACATACAACAAAAACATAGTTTTGGAGCACATTTTCCAATTGAATGAGCTATCTTCAACAGCTTGTATCTCCTTCATCCTGAATTTGTTTTTCCTGATGTTGTAGTCTTTTGAAAGCTCTTACTTAGCTCTATAATGCTATGCAAACCCTTCCTCAAATTACATATCCATAAGAGAGAAAATCAACCATGAAGGTGACGTACTCAACATAGTCGAGAGAGCTGAAAACTGCAGAAACTATGTTAATTCAATCTTTAACGGGTTGGTTCCTAACCCATATGAGGTCTGTTTTTGAGGTAAAATCACTTGTTTTGATCCTTTCCATATGTACTTCAATCTCCAATTGTTAGAAAACGAAAACTAAGATCTTAAACATGTTGTACAAGGTGCTAAAGTTGACTAGTTGTTAACTATTGCGGCAGTTCCAGTAAAAAACTATCTTGGAAGTAACTCTGAGACAACATTTAGAGAAGCTAGGGACGTCTATTTGGGCTAAGACTTGAAGTGATTAAACCTCTCATTTGAGGCTATAAGGAGGTATAAACCCTAAACCTTAAGCCTTTGTATTTGTGGTTTTACATGCATGCAAAGATATGTAGTTACATATGAAAACTGGTACTTAGAAAAATTTCAGAACTTGTTGATGTGTGCTAAGTGTTGGAGGGTGTGTTTGAGAATGATTGTTGCCATATTTGCTTACTATTTTTAATGTGACTTAATTGGTTAATGTTTTGGGATCTAAATCCTTACAAAACATGTAAGAAAGAGCCTTGGCTCAATGGGGTAATAGGGGTAATTTAGACATTGAAAATCAAAGAAAACTTGAATATTGGAAAAACTTGTTACATAACAAAGAATGTAGGGGACCAATTGATTGACCAAAAATTGGTATTTTGGGCTGCAACTTGGTGAAGACATTACTAGATATGCCACAAACATGTTTACCAAATTTTACTCCAATCTGAGTTGGGAAAGTGGGTCAATCGATGCACAATGTAACTGCTTATCACATGAAATTCGAGATTTCGCAGTTACTATTATTCTACTTAAAAACCATAGCAAATGATGTCCAAAAATCAAAATCTAAAATTCTGGTAAATATTAGGAGGTTCAAATCAAGTATGAAAAGTTTTGTGTAAATTTGACACACGGATCGATTGTAGAAAAATTGACAAATTTGTTGTGCAAATTGAACAAAGAGCTTCAAATTTGGTTAACTGTTGAAAATTAGGGATTTTGACCAAATTGACCCAATTTTGACCAACTTTGACCCAATTTGATCCAATTGGCCCAAGTTGACCGAATGTGACCAAAATTGGTCATGTTGACCAATTTTGACCAAGTTTTACTAATTGACCAGGTTTGAACAATTGGCTGAATTTGACTAAATCGAATTTGGGTTAACCAAAATCGATTAGAGATAATAGAATAAGGGTTGAGCCACATTACTCATACGAATTGAAATTAAGTTTAAATAATGCAGAATCGAGTGTATACTGCGGAACTGAACCGAGTGTCAATGGGACATCGTGTCAGGACCCTTTTTCTAAGCCAAGGGCAACCCGACAGGCACAGTGGTCTGATGAACCCTCTCACCAAGTCGAGTTCGCCCGACCACTGTTAAGCCCTTTCTAAATCTCATACAATTAGACGATGTCAGAATAACTAGAACACTTAGAAGTAAAAGCAAGCAACAACTAAAGCGGAAACATTTCATTTACATGAGTTTTGTCCAAAATACACATTTAACCATTTAAGACTAGTACAACAATGACCAACCTCAAATGAAAAGGAGAAGACCAAAAAGAAACTAAGGCAGGAGTCGTCAGGGAATCAGGTAATCACTACGCCTTTTCCGTTGTCCGCCACTGAAGAACTTGAAATGGTAAAAGAGTAGTTAGCCTAAAATCCACTTGGCTCAATAAGTAGAAAGATCAACATGTCAACTATAACCAATATTCCAAAACAATGCATGTATGCATGAGTAATAAAATGATGTGACATTCGAAAGCATGACATAGTATGGAAACAATTATAAATAGTGCAAAGGTTAAAAAAACCATCTTAAATTCATGCCAGTTAAAAACATATCCAGGTTAGGTTAGCTCAACAAAACCCAACCTATGGTCATCGCTCGAGCGGGTCATAAGCTAGGCGTACCCCTCGAGTACCCTAACCTTACGCTCGGTCCTCAAGTGTCATCACTCAATCTGGTCGGAAGCTAGGTGTATTAATTACACACCCTAACCCCGCACCCGGACCTCGAGTCTCATCTCATCGTATACCCTGACCCCGCGCTCGGACCTCGAGCTTCTGGTCTCACTATTCGTGTACATGTAGTGAGACCATTCAAACCATGTCATTTCATACAAGTTTTATGCAAGGAATAAAAGTCATAGAAACACCTGAATCAAACTACTCACCTCGGGTCCTGTGCACCGATGTCCCGTCAACAACCGGCACAGTCCCGCTATACCCTCTCGAATCTGCATCAATCAAAACTCAATCTCAGTTCTATCCGTACAGTGGCCCAATATCTAATATCACCGTCCCAATTCAGTTTTGATCGACTCGAGCCGTTTCGGTCAATCGGTCAGACATAGTCAATTCTGGTCAACTTTGGTCAATGCGGTCATCCTAGTCACCTTAGTTCAATACATGCCCAAATTGGGTCAAGGTAGCCCATTCAGGTCAAGATTGGGTCAAAAGGTTCAAAATTAGTTCAAAATCTCAAACCTCAACACTTCGTCAAATTTGGGTTCTTTGCTCTATTACACAGCAAGCCTGCCGATTTTTCTGCAGGCAATCCGTATGTCGGATGTGCACCAAATTTTTTTGATCTATTCTAGACTCCTTAAACCTTCCCTAGAATTTTAAATCATGATTTTAGGACTTCATTTGATAGTATTTTTAGCTAAGATTCCAGGGACTATGTGTTCTCGGTTTCTGTATGACAGATAGTGACTGTTTGCCTAATTTCACCTACTTATCCATATCAGATTGTTCTGATATTTTGTAGGAATAAACTAGACATACTTAGAAATCACTCCACCAAATTTCATCCCATTCCACAGAGGTTTTCCTATCTAATTTAATCTCATAATTTTCAGTTGAATCACAGGGACTTCTGGGTTCACACTTCCTGGCAATAAATTTTCCAAATTTCCTGTGATCAATCCAACTGTTGGATTTATGTAAAAATTTTTATATTTGATCTATTCTGTCTAAGATTTCACTGAAAGTTTATTTCGTGATTTTTGAACATCATTTACTAGGGTTTCTAGGTGTAATAACAGGGATTATAAGAATCCCGTATACCCTGTGACAGGCAGTCACTTAGTGGATTAACTAACCTACTTCCCGATTTCAGAATGCCATGAAGTGTGGCACACATACCATTGACATGTCCAGGGACTTCTACACCAAATTTTAGCTCAAATTGCCTTCATTTGGTCAGTCAACTAATCCCTTACTTTTCTTTTCATGTAATAGATTATTGTATGGTTTAATCCCCTATGGTTTTGGAGTGCTTATCTATCCTAGGTCCCAATACTAATCCGAGGCCATTCCTTGCTGTTTTTGCAAGAGTTTAGGCCCTGAAATCCTGATTAAATAAGTCTCACTCAAAATAGTAAGGAACCCTACTCATATTTGCTCTCAAACATCACTCCAAAACATGGTGTGCGTGAGGATGTTCTGAAAATTTTTCTAAGTCCATAACACCTAACCAATAAGGCATATTGAAAAGCATGGAAAATCGTATTCACAAAGGGTTATGGTTCGAAACTTATACCTTTTTTTAGTCCTCAAAGTGAGCTTTAATCACTCCAAATTTCGACTTGATCCGATGCTCTTATCCACTTCAACTGGTGGTCTAAAGTTGCCTCCAACACTACTTTTCTGAAAATTGTTGTCACAGTGGGTGAGTAGTCTACTTTGGCCCTATTTTTGACATAGTTCCACCATTTATTTGCTATCTCATATAAAAGGAAAGTTAAAGTAGACGTTTCAAACTTTCCAACAACATATAATTTGTTCAAAACTGACCTCGGATGGATGGTGAACAAGTTCCACGAAGTTTAGATCAACATGTAGTTTCAGTTTTTTGGGTTTCCAAGTGTCGGACAGCGTGTTTTCCCAGCTGTTTTTGTCTCTACCAGTCACGCAATGGTGGCCAAGGCTTGTAGGAACTTAAAGAGGAGTATGAGAGCTTTCCAACAAGTACAAGAACGTCCAAAATGGCGGTGGGATGAAGGAGAACGGAGCTCATGAAAATCTGGTCGTTCAAGTATGAAAATCCAAAAAAGAAAGATGGTTTTGTTGCATGATTTGGGCTCTTCATGCTTGCCAATGAGCTCGCCACGTGGCCTCCCACATGGCTCATTGGGTTGCCTACATGATGGGCATTTTTTCCCTGCTTGAGTTCTTTTCGGCAGAGTTGCTGAAGTGACAAAATTCGGGGGCCAAAAACTGTTGAAGTTGCTGGTTTTTTTGCCAAAGAGAGGAGAAGAAACCAAGGGGGAAGAAGAAAACCAGGGGGGTGGGGGGTTTGTGGGTGCATGGCGCCCGGGCCAGGCTTGGCCCGCTGGGGGCCTGGGCCGCTTAGGCCCAGCACCTGGGTCCCAAGCCCCCCTTTAATAACTTTTTTTTTCTTTTTTTTGTGTTTTCTTTTCCCACATACATATATATACAAATATATATTCGAAAATTTATACTTTTTTTTCTAAAATCATTAAAATTTATACATCAATTTCTCATTTATTCCATTATTTTCTCCTAAAATTGAATAATTCACCAAAAATTCCATTAATTGAACAAAAATTTCATAATTATTCCAAAAATTCTATAATTAATCCCAAAAATTATTTTTCTTAAGAAATTATATTTTCCTTATAATCTCAAGTATTTTCTTTTCAAAATCATATTTTTCCCCCATTATTTTATTTTTCTTCAATAAATAATTGGGGAAAAATTGAGGATAATTCATGTATTTCATTTAAAATTTCAGAAAATACAGACTTTGAACTCGAAAATTTCTATGTACAAAATCATGGGTCGTCACACATCGGTTCACAGGACCCAATATAAGTAGTTTGATTCAGGTGTTTACTTTACCTTGCATCCCTTGCATAAGACATGAGTGAAATGATATGGTTTAAATGGTTTCATGTGATTGAGATGCATCGAATTGGTTTTGAAATATATAGATGTAGACAGGTAATGAGACCATAGGCTTGAAGACCCAGCGCAAGGTCAGGGTACACAATGTGATTGAGATTAGACTCGAGGTTCGAACACAAAGTTAGGGCATATGATCGATGAACCTAGCTTCTGACCCGCTCGAGTGACAACACTTGAGGACCAAGCATGGGGGTAGGGTATTCAAGGAATACGCCTAGCTTATGACCTGCTTGAGTGGCTGGTATGCTTGACTTATGACTCGCTCGAATGATGATCATAAGGTTAGGTTTTATGACTTAAGACCCTTGCCTAGATACAGTTTTTAACTAGCATGTATGTGATATGTTCTTCTATAATTGTTGCATCATTGATAATTGCTTTTATACTATATCATGCATTCAAGCACTATATCATTTTATTGTTCATGCATACATGCACTACTTTGGAATGTTGATTATGAGTAACGTGCTAGTTTTACTACTCATTGAGCCACATTGATTTTTAGACTCACTATTTTACTAACATTTCAGGTTCTTCGGTGGCTGATAGAGAGAAATGTGTGGTTATAGCCTAGTCCCCGACGATTCCTTTCCTTTTCTTGGTCTTTTGTTAGAGGTTGGTCAATTTTGTGTATGTACATATGGTCAACTGTGTATTTTTTAAATAAAATAGTCTGTAATATAATGATAACTCTTTGTAATGATTGCTTACTTTCGCACTTAAATCCTGAAATTATTTTGATATCACTTGTTGTTGAAATTTTAGAGGCTTAAAAGTGATTGGGTAAACTTAACATGGTGGGTGAATTCATCGGGTTATTGTGCCAGTCAGCTAGCCCTTCGACTTAGGGTAAGGGCCCCAACAACGCCCATATTTTTGAGATACAAAATTTGTGGGTTCGATATATGTATTTACATATATTTTTTGAATTTTTTTTTATGAAAATACATGAATTTTTTTAATTTTCTCTAATTTTAACCATTTAATTAAAGAAATCAGATTAATTGAGAAATGTAATTTTTTAAAAAAGAATACATTAATTATTGAGAAAATATAATTTTTGGGAGAAAATATGATTCGTCACACTTTAATTTATATATATTGCAAGGAAATAACTCCACTAGAGAGTAGTTGTTTAATTGTATTATGTCTATGTCCAATGTGCCTTGATTTGTTGTTATATACACTACTTTCAGCTCTTTTTGTGTTGTCATATTATCAGAATGTATGAAAATTGGAGTTATAAGTTTAGGCTTGATTGAAATGTCTTCTAAAAACTTTTTAACCATTCTGCTTCTTCAACAACTTTATCTGCTGCTATAAACTCAAACTTCATCATTGAGCGAGCTACATATGCTTGTTTAAAAGATTTTCAAGAAACAATAGCACCACCTGAAGTGGAGATATAGGCACTAGCTGATTTGATTTTTGATTATCATAAATCTGATTAGCATTGTGATATCCTTCTAAAATAGGTGGATATTTTTTATAATGCAACCCATAATTTGAAGTGTACTTTAAATATCATAACACCCTAATCAATGTTACCCAATGATCATGTTCACAATTGCTCATATATCTACTTAACCTACTTATTAAATAGGCAATGTGATGTTCAGTAGAACTTATAAAATAGATTAGACTCTAATTGAGAAATTGCATCCTTTGTATTTTTTTATATGTGCAACTTGCATCAAGTAGATTCTTTGTCGGTTTGCAATCATATCTGCTGAACCTTGTTAGTATTTTCTTTATATAATGTGATTGACAAAGTACTTATCCATTTACATATTTTTTTTATTTGAACTTTGAGAATAACATCAACTCTATCTAAGTCTTTTATGTCAAAAATAGAATTCAACATCTTTTTGGTAGCTTTATAGAATCCTTACTACTTTTAATAATTAACATGCCATCCACATATGTAATAATTTGAAAAAAGAAAAAGAAAAGTGTTGTGACTACCATGGTACTAGGTTACACTATCGTGGTAGTGCTATTGTCTGCAAGAAGATTGTGTTTTCCTAAACACGTGACTCAATCAAAATCGCCATCCATGGTTTTCTCATGCCCAACTAGTATCAAAGGATAAGGAATTGGGATTGGGATGAAGCTCTACTAAAAGTAACAACAATGACTCCTAGATACACTCAACCTCATCTCACGAAAGACTCCCAAATCTATTTAAACACCAAACCTGGCGCCTCTCCTTCCCTCTCCCATAAATAAGTGAAGATTTCCTTTGTTCAATTCCTATTATGGTCGATTTCCCTTCCTTCTTTCTTTTTCAAGACATCCCACAAGGCAAAACAGGGAGAATGTCACATAAAGCTTGAGATTTTAGGTCATAGGTCCCCAGCAAGCAAGAAGTCGAGGTAATACACCACTCTAAACTCTTGATCATTAGTTCCTTCCATTCTTTTCCTATCCTTTTTGAGAATCAATCCCACAACAACAATCTTGAGACTTATGTCTTTCCCACCATTAAAACAGATTTGAAATCATCTTAGGAGGATTGAAGAAGTTCTCTTGAAGCACATGTTGTCTACAAGGTGTTGCAGACGACATAAGTAAGGTATAAGAACGCTACTACATCATAAGGCCTAGTTCTCGCTCTTTGAAATTGAAATTTAAAGTATTAGGGGATTAAGAACATAGGATAACTAGAAAAGGAAAAATTATACATGAATGGTTGTATTCGTTCTAGTTACCATGGTATTGATTCACACTACCACAGTGTTATGTCTTTCCTTCCTTGTTTTCATCTTATTTTCATTCTAGTTACCACGGTACTGTACTACAATACTACATGTTTTCTTCCTTCATGTGTTCTAGTTAACGTGGTATTGCCTCTCACTATCGCAGTACTGCACAATCATCTTCTGTTATGGTAATTTTGGTTACCATGGTCCTATAACATTTCTTCATCGTCTTCTTTATATTTGTTCTGGTTATCGAGGTAACACCCTTCTCTATAGTAGTATTTAGAAGCCAATGCATACGTTAACCATTTTAACTTCCTATCCCTTACACAATGATCACTATATGGGGTAGAGAATCATAAATTATGATTTGAAAGTATCTGTGAATATTTTTATTACTAAGACTAATGATTTCAATCTTTAAAGGTTGAAGACTTAAGACAAGTTGAAATAACAACACAAGGATTCAAGGGAATCAACTGTCGAGGTGGAGATGATTATCTTGCTCTTTAATATTATCTAAGTTTTTAAATATGGAATGTGATGCTTGTTTATATTGTTTGAATGCTAGAAGCATGCCAGGATGTGACTATAAAATGTTGAATTTGATTCCTATATGATGTATGATTGTTGACATTTTGTATGACCCAAAAGTATGAGGAACATCATTCCAAATAATATGTTGTATAGATTGTATGTTGATTAACATGATTTGTATGACCTTATGTATGATTACTTGCTTTCACAATTTTTCATATGTTCTTGAGTTTTGATGTTGTTGAGTATGCGAAAGATTTGAAGATTTTCTATCACCTTAAAATCAGAGTAATAAAGATTTTAACCACGTACTGTGGTGATGACAGACCATTAGTTGTTATCGTGTGTGTCCCTAACCCAGGCTTAGCTTCAGCCATTTATTTGATCTTGAGATTGATACTACTATCATAACTGTGATAGTGGTGAGATGATAATGAGAGTCGTAAAGAACCTCACCCCTAAGTTAGGGCCCTAAATAGGTAACCAACCTTGAATGTTACCTCTGGATGATGTCCTGGACCATGATCGGTACTGAGGTGAATCCTTTCGGTCTTGATGACAACTCAAAACAATTGAACTATTTGAGTCCTAATGTTTGATAAGTGTGTGCATATTCCATATTTTGACTTAAATAATGTTTGAGATATATTGTGTATGATCCACTAGGCTCTTGAACTTATCCTAGTCCTTTTTCAAGTAACCATTGAAGATATTTGTGTTGACGAGTAATGTGGAGTCATTCCTTAGAAGTAGTATGCTTCACCATTGAGGACATTGTAGGAATAGAAGTTTATTCTCTATTTTTCATTTTTGTTGGGCATGTGACCCACTGCATTTGCTTATATGTTAATTTTATTTAACAGTTAGAGTTTGACTATAACAACCCAGTTCTCGAATTTGTCACATACATCATAGGCGAATTGTGAGACGGAAGTTGAGTATAATATGAAGTTAGGCCATATGGAGGCGAAGTACAAGGCATTTGATAAGGTTCTTGCATATGTTAAAAATACCTGGTTGAACCAATTCAAAGAAAAGTTTGTAAAGGCTTGGACTGGTACGGTGATGCATTTTGGGAACACAACAACTAATAGGGTGGAGAGTGCACACGCCAAGTTAAAGAGGTACCTCGGGACTTCATAAGAAAATTTTGTGACCTCAGGGGTGCCATCAATGCAATGCTTGAGCTACAACACATGGAGATCAAGGCATCATTTAAAAAGAGTTTGACTATCGCTATGCATCAATTCCAAGGTCCTATTTTCTCATTATTACATGGATTCATCTCTAGGGCTGCATTGGATAAGATTTGACTTGAGTTGCAGCGTTATAGAGTGTTGGTGTTGATAAAAGGTGTTGTGGTTGTGTGTTGCGTACAACACATGGGCTTCATATGCACATGAGCTTGCTATGTATCAAGTTGCCCACTCGTCAATCCAATTAGATGATATCCATCTTCATTGGCAAAGGCTAAACCTTGATAACCCTCAAAGATCGTGAGACATCAATTATAGAGCTTTGTTAGAAAAAGTGGTGGATAAGATAGAGAAAAGTGATGAAAATGGAAGAAAAAATTGTGCATGCCATGTTAGAAATTGTCTCTCCATCTGTCTCCTCTATGCTTCCTCCTACTGAAAAAATCAAAACAAAGGGAAGGCCGAAGAAGGTGGATACAAAGTGCGACCCCTCCCATTTTGAGTATGTTATTTCTATTGGCTCGAGCTCTTCATCCAATGCAGTACTGAAAAAGAAAGCTTTACAGCAAAAGGTTTATATGACTAGGTCAAAGATGACATTGAATTATCTTGGGGCATTTCATGTTGGGTGGCATGATCACATTCTAAATGTGGTTAACATCAAGGCCGACAGTAATTGTGGGTATCGTGTCATTGCAGCAAGCTTCGGTCTTGGGGAGGATGGTTAGCAGCATATGAGAATTGATATGCTGTGCGAGCTTAATAGTTGGGAGGCTCAATATGCCAGTTATCTCGGTTCAACCAGGGTATAAGAATTGAAAGAATCATTGAAATGTGACCAATCACTAGCTCCACTAGAGAATTGGGTGACATTACCTAACAGGGGTTATTGGTGGCAACTACTTTCAATGTAGTGTTAGTCTAATTATCTAGTGATTAATGCATGACATTCCTTCCACTGCGAAACAAAGTATTGCCTTTCCAAATGAAGAATATGATTGGGATAGGGTTAGTTAATGATAATCACTTTGTCAGGGTGAACATCTGCAACTTTTCTTTAATTAGTAATTTGATAAATAATTATGCTTGTGAATAATTATGTTCATTATATGTAGGTTTTGTTCAAGCATAATGTACATATTCTGCCAATATCAAAAGAATGGCACATAATCAAGGATCCTCGGGCTGAAGGTTGGGCAAGTTATTACAAAGTGCTTGATGTTTATGAAAAAAATGACCGACAAAGCGAAAAATTTATTAATCTCAATACTCCTTAGCCTAGTTTTCTTTATGTACATAGGACTCTTGTACACAAATTCATTATAAATTTTGTACAACCTTTTGATGTAAATATTTAGATATTGTCAACTTTGAATGAACTTTTGATGTAAATGATCATTATGTGACTAATCACAGATATTTTAAGTACATTGTTGCTTACATTTGAAATGCGCGCTAAAATTAAAAAAGAAAAACAAAAAAAAACCCCTCTTGGAGTGGGTCTTGGGCCAGTTCGGCTGAAACCTACACACGTGGCCTCAGCCCAGATCGTTCGAGGCCCAAATTGGATTCTCAACCCTAGGTAGTTGAGACTAATGCAATGGTCTCGGCCCTGGGTGGTCGAGACCATATGCATAGGTCTCGGCCCACCTGTACTGAGATCCACGTGATGGTTTTGGCCCTCAATGGTCGAGACCCACAGTGAGGGTCTCGGCCCTGGGTGGCCAAGACACATTCTGACATGGGTTTTTATATGATTTTTGTAAAATTTTAGCGCAAATTTAAAATGTAAGGGCCAAGACCATCAGCGCGAATTTAAAATGTACACTGATTACATGAATACACACATAAATATTAAACAAAGATTATAACTAAAATTAAGTTTCTGTTAATTACAATTCAAAGTCATTACAATGTCTCCCAAAATTTTTAAATCTAAGTATCACGAGATGCCCTCCGCTTCCTTGAAAAAAACCTTCGAAATGATTGCAATGATCCAGCAGCATCTGGCAGAATAGGGCTCGAAGGTGTGTTTGCCTCATCAACAGTCCCGAAAGTCACTCCTCCAATGTCAATACCTGCGAGCACATTGATCTTGGAGTCAACACAGCTGCGTGCTCCATCAAGGGTTAATTGATCTTCAGGCAGTGATCTCCACTGTAGCCCAATGTCCAATGCAACCCTATTCCGTTGGCACAAAAAATTAAAACTATTAAACGACGAACATAAATTTATTACTGTTCAAATGTTTAAGTAATGAATATTTACCCGAATGATATTATCGTCTAAATTGTGGTTGCCATGCTCATCAAATGCCTCTGGGTTTTCAACAATAGGATGAGATATTGATGAAAACCACTCCATATAACCTGGTGATGAGTCCCATGGATGACGTGCCGAAGAAGGTGGATACAAAGTGCGACCCCTCCCATCTGTCTCCTCTATGCTTCCTCCTACTGAAAAAATCAAAACAAAGGGAAGGCCGAAGAAGGTGGATACAAAGTGCGACCCCTCCCATTTTGAGTATGTTATTTCTATT
>JAJIYU010000965.1:0-41136 GCA_030144865.1 Tinospora cordifolia
CAGGCCTACATGAGTTACCTATGTTGACAGGATAACTCAATCCCACCATTTTTTGTGGGATTGAATTATCCCACCATTTTTTTTATTTTTTATTTTTTAAAAATATTTTTATTTTATCCTATCCCACTAAAATAATCATATCCCATCCTGTGCACCAAACGGGTCCTAAAGGTTTAAATTTTTAGCCACGACTTAAACTCAAAGAATCCTAAGGGTTAAATGAAAAGATACCTTCTTAAAAAAATATTCTTATTTATTTGCTATATTTAAGTTTAATTTCACAAATTTATTTATTTTTTGTTTACCTTTATAATAGTTTTTTAATATATATATATATATATATATATATGATAGTTTACCAAAACTAAAATGTATACATAAATTATGGAGTTGACATTTCGTGTTGGAAGGTAATAAAGGGTAGAGGCAATAGAGGGACTGACTGGTTTATTACCTTGTACTACAATGATTTAACTAAAATATGGCCTCATTGAAAGTTGAACTGAAACTTAAAGGTTTTTAACTTGACTTTTTAAGCGAGTGAGTTAATAAACCATTTTATAGAATTATCCGTTTAATATTTATTTATGCATTGTATTTACTTTGTTTAAATTCTAATTTTAACTCAAAAATTAAAAATAAAAAAAAAGCCCAACATCAACTACGTCTATTTATTTAATATTTATTCTTTGCATACCAATTATCTCACCATCAACAAAGAAATCGTCTTTATTATATTATACATAAAATTTATTATTAAAAATATTTAATTTTAGTATACAATTAATTTAAAAATGTTAATCAAATACTATCTCTACTTGAAAAATTAATTTCACGTCTCATTTATTATATTTTATATGTATAATTATTAATTTGACCATAGAAATCAATAATAAACTTACTAACTTGACATAGTCAAAATCAATTTATTGATATCAATAAGTTTGATTACATAATATTTTTTAAATAACTTGAAAAAAATTCGAGAGACCAAGTTTTTTTTTTATATGTTTTTATTTAGGCATAACGTTTTTTAAAAAGTACAATATTTTTGTTAAGAAAGACATAATAATTTGTTAAGAGTACAATATAATCACTTTTTTCTTTTTAAAAGATTAAATATATTACATAGTCATCAACTGACCTTTACAATTATTTTTAAATATAACATTAAAAAATAAAAAATAAAAAATATAAATAATCTATTAAAAATTAAGTTAAAAAAGTTTTATCATAAAAATAAAAATTATATTATTAAAATATTACTAAACATATTATTTTTTGATTAACTCATTTATAAATTTCTTATTAACTTATTTTTAATCATATTAGATATATTATTTTTAGGTTAAATAAGTCGATTTTTGTCTTAGTCATCTATAATCATATTTAACCTATTTTAATTCCAACTAATTAAAATTGCTATTTTTTATTATTTTTTAAAATATACGTATAGGTTCTTATGGCATTATTTCCTGCTCAGTCTACTGTCTTCTCGCGCCATTCTCTCTGCTCATGCTCCTCCGGGTTCAGCTACTAGGGTTTTGCGCAGTGCTTGGGTTCGAAAAATTTTTTTGTTGAATTTTTAAAGGTTTCTGATTCCAAAGAATGGGTAATTGGTTCCATCCCTGCTCAAATTCTTGTTTTCGGTTTTAGCTACTCCAGTATTTACACGTACATTTTTCTCTGGTTCAGAGATTCAATCGATAGAGAATTCCCGAAGGCAGAAGAGAAAGGAGGCCCGTTTGGCGAAACAGAAGAATCGCCACTTTTCATGGATCGAACACCAGGTAATTCAGAAAAAAAAAACTATTACTAATTCTACATTAAGCATATGAATGCCCACAATTTCAAATCAGAGTGGGGCAATCGGGTTCTAATCCATTATAGAACCCAAAATCTAAACGATGTAAATACGTGAATTTGGAAATGTTTTGGATTGATTTAAGTGATTTGGCCTGACATTATTGCGATTCCTTCTTCTGCTCTATTTACAAGTGATTTGTCCTCTTATTCTTTGTCATTGATAATAATTTAGGGATGTTCATTGACCCGATTAACCCGATTGAACCGACCAAGCCGAATCTTTTGGGTTAATTTGGGTTTGGATTTTAAATCACATTTGGGTTGGATTGTAGGTTTAGTGTTCACAACTCGATTGTACCCGAACCGAACCGAAAAAACCCTGGTCTTTCACGTTTTCGCTCCTGCGCTCCAGCCCCCATCTTGCTTTCCTCTTTCCAACTAGTCGTTGTCACGGCTCACACTCACAGACAGGCTCGCAGCTAGCACATTTCAAACTCGGAAACGCAAATCTTCTGGTAAGATCACAAGCCCCCAGCTGGTTCTTCTTCCCTGCTTCTGTTTTATTTCAATTCTTCCCTGCAAATCTTCTGGTAAGATGAATCGTTCTTCCCGTTGCTGCTTTCATTCTTTCCGTTGCTACTTCTGTTCTGTTCTTGCTGCAATTCTTCCCCGGGTCTTCTTCTTCTTCCGCTAGTTCATCTTTTTCTTCCCTGCTGCCAATTTCCATTATTCTCTGCGTCCGTTTTGATCTTCCCTGCGGTGTGATACCGCAGCTGCTCCGTCTTCTTCTTCTTCCGGCAGCCTGCGTCTTATTCTTCTTCCGCTAGTTCATCTTCTTCTTCCCTGCTTCCAATTTCCATTATTCTCTGCGTCTGTTCTGATCTTCCCTGCGGCGTGATACCGCTGCTGCTGCGTCTTCTTCTTCTTCCGGCAGCCTGCGTCTTCTTCTTCTTCCGCTAGTCATCTTCTTCTTCCCTGCTTCCAATTTCCATTATTCTCTGCGTCTGTTCGGATCTTCCCTGCGGCGTGATACCGCAGCCGCTCCGTCTTCTTCTTCTTCCGGCAGCCAACCCGTCTGGCACTCTTGAATCTTGATCGCCAAATTTTTATGCTCCAATCTCGATCGGCTTCTGAAACTCCCCCATCCTGCTTCTTCTTCTGGCAGCCACCGCCTTCGTTCTTCTTCCGGCAGCCATCTCCTGGTTCGTCTTCTTCCCTGCGGCGTGTGTGACTGTGTGTTTTCTTCTTCTTCAATGGAAAATCTGATTTCAGTTTAATTTTTAGGCAACTAATGGAAGTTTGTAAAATTTATGTATAAAAGTTTGTTAAATTCATGCCTCTCAGCTAGTATAAAATTGGATTTTCCCTATTAAAAAAAGGGAAAATCAGTCTTTCATGGCTGCTTTTGTTGTGCATTTGATTAACAAATTTTCAAACCATTGTTAAAGATCTTTCCACTTGCTTTTCCAGAATTAAATTAGAACCAAGGCCAATTAGTTGAATGAGGGCTACTTTATCTAAACAACTCATTACTTGGCTGTAAATGTTGAAGTCAATTTGATGGGCCAATTTGTTATTGAAAAAGTTTTCTGAATTTTGACGTATGTGATTAAAGTATACTAAATGAAGAAAATGTGGTTCACATAGGGGGGAAAAAAATGAAATGCATGTTTATTGAAAAGTTTTCGGGGATCTTGTATGGATTTCTGCATGTGGCTCAAAGTTTTCTCTGCCGATCTGATTTCAATTTAATATTTTTTAACTGTATTTTTTAATATTACTACCTTGCATTTTAATTACTAAAAAAATTGAAAGGCAACCCGACAACCCAATCCAAACCGATCCAAACCAAACTGTTTGGGTTGGTTTGGGTTTTGATATAGATTGGTTTGGGTTGGGTTTTATATTTGTCAACCCGAACTGTTTGGGTTGGGTTGCGGGTTTGCTCCTAACCCGAACCGAACCAACCCACGAACACCCCTAATTGCTATTTCCGCATCTTTCTTGATTTTTCTTCCTGAAACTCCAAGCAAAAGCATGCAATTTCTTCCTCAAACCCGTGTTTAGGGATTTCTCTATTTCGTATTTTTTCTTCAAACAGTCCTAACTGTTAATGCTAGTTTCTTCAAGGCAATTCAAGGTATTATTATTATTATTATTTTTTCATTCAATATATATTGAATCTATCAATTGTTTTGGATTTCAACCCCAGTTATTTGAAACCGAACGAAATTGGTTCAGTTTGAATGTTGCTTCAGTTTGGTTTTGGTTTTGCTTTTAGAAAACCCAACCCAAACCAAGTTTGGTTCTGTTCTGACTTTTACCAAAAAAGAAAACCAAGCTTAGGTTTGCACACCCCTGCTTTAACTTTGGTATATATGCACACAAACTGAAATGAAGCTGGTTTATATTTATTTAAATATGAATTATGATCCATACTAATGATTTGGTTGTTAAATGTGTTGTGAGATTAATGCCCTAAGGAACCTGTAGTGCCGAATTTACTATTTATTTGTGTATGATGTAGAAATCTATGAAGTGGAAGGCAGAACCGGTAAAGAAATTGAAAGCTGAAGAGGACTATATTTTTGCGAAGGAATCTGAAGTTTCGGATTCTCTGAAGGATTGTATGTTAACAGAAGCAAAAAAGATGAAGAAGGATAAAAAGAGTCTCAAGCGAAAATCGAAAACAAAGTTTGAGGAGTATCTTGAGATGGAGATGAAGCAAGGGGGGGTGGTTTCTGCTGAGGAGGATCTTGAATTAGAAAAGAAACTCGCAAAGAAACTCAAGATAAAAAGTGGGAAATTGTGGGGAGTGGATGATGAGTTGAATATGTTGTTTGACGGGATCCCATCGATTCTTGATGAAAATGATCTAGGTTTTGAGGAAGATGCAAAATTATTAGAGCAAAGCTCATCTAGTAAGAAAGGGAAAAAGAAGAAGAAGATGCAAGGGGTATCAGCACAAAAACATGAAGATGAGCAGAAGGTGATCGGTACAGCTTCTGAAGAATCTGAACCAGTTGAAAGCGAAGTTGCTAGGGCTTCTAAAGAAGAACCTTCAATTAGTGAAAGAACTCTTGAAAAAAGTGTGAAATACATAGCTCCTCACTTAAGATCGAATGCAAAAAAAGAATCAGAAGAGCATTCTCAAATTCGTCGACAAGTGAGAGGTGAGAAATGAAGATCAGTTTGTGTAACTTTGGCTTCCTTATAATTGTGAGAGGTGAATTGACTCTAATGTCTTTTGTATTGGATTTCATTATCCAGGCCTTCTAAATAAGCTTTCTGACTCAAATATAGAATCGATTACAGAGGAAATATCGACCATTCTCAGGGTATGCATTTGGAAAATTTGTTTGTGATAAGGTGTTTTAATCTGTATCTGAATTCCATATTTTTTTAGCTGTGGAAACCACTATTTGCATTTTATTAATAGAAAATGCCATCTATAATAGATGCAGCCATGGTTCATTTGATTGTTTTCTCATGTTAGGTTCTTCTCGTGCCACAATTTTCATATTACTAAAATCCTTATATGCATTCTGGCTAATCTGATAATGCCGCTGAAAAAAAAAATTGATTGATAGCATGAATAATGTGATTTATTTCACTTGGCTTAGAAAGAAGGATGCCTGACCGACTTACTCTGTGACAAACTAACTGTGGATGGTTTATCATGTGAAAACAAGTCACAAATAAGCCATCTCTGAAATGCTGCCCTGAAGCCTGGATTTTGTTCGAAGTTAATTGTTATTGCTATTAGATGCTTATTCTTTATTCAATTTGATGACTATACTCTATAAAGCAATCTGTTTTTGCATGATAAAGTGTTGACATTGTTTAGTTAAAGAACTTAATATGCAGTGTGTATGTACTTCCTTAATTGTTTAGTGTTCGCTCTACACTTTTGCAGTCTATTAGCCGCAGTGTTGGTTCTCAGATAATTAACGAGGAGATTTTGGCATCCTGTTCTAGAGGGCCTCGTGGCACTGACCAGTTAAGTGCTGCATCTTTTTATTGTTCCAACATATATAATCTTGTATTTTGTTTTAAATTTTTTGGTTTGAAAATAGAAATCACTTCTTCAATGAGGAGGTAAAACAATATTCACAATCCTTCCCCAAATCTTGCAATGGTTGCTCTTGATTTTGGGTTTTTCCTTTGATGTTGGTTTTATTGCAACTTGCAATTTTTTTTAGTATGAGTGCAACGTTTCCATCGTATGTGTTGTGGGAGGATAACTTATTTTTTCTCCCAATGCTCTTTGGATAAGCTTTGCCATTTTGCATGTTTCATTGATGTAGCTTGATATGTGCATATGTTTCCTTTTAAACTTGAAAACATTTGGCTGGCCTCCATTATTAGTCGGATGATGTAAATAACGTTGGTCTTTCTATTTCTGAATTTGAATTTCACAAGCCCATTAACAACCAAAAATTTTAGAAAGGACATGTTGAGGTGATAATTTGAGATGTAATTTTGGCATGATTAATAATTTAGGAGTTTGGCCTACAAATGAATCTAAGCTTTGTATTACTCAAGCTATTTTGTTAAATTTTAAACATCATGTTTCATCCCTAAGTAAATGACAGTCTCAAATAGAAGAATGAGTTGTGTGGGAATCAATCAAGCTTTTGGTTAGTTCTTGGGTGTTTGCATCTAAGTGGTCTAACGGGCTTTCTCTTTCAAAATGGTTCTTGGGATGGGATAGATTTATTAGATGCATTTTGAGGTGTTTTTTAATTACATGTTTTGTTTCTTCTCCAAAAAAGGGAAAAAAAAAGATGAATGAGTTGACTGCATGCTCCCTTATTTCACTCTTGGCTGCTTATGGAATGAAGGACTAACGACAAACTTTGAAATGCATAAATCTCAGTCAGCAATGGACATCCTGTGGCTGAATTCTGTTGAATTCTCAAAAGCTTATGATGGCCATGTGGAATGAGACTATTGATTTTCGGGTAGAGAAGGGTGTGAGAGAAAGATGAAGGAAATGGAGTCGGGTTGTCTAGAGTCAGTATCGCTCTCAAATATAATGAATGCATGTTCAATTGTTAGGGGTAGGGTGGCAGATAGGATTGGCTTAGGGAGTGGTGAAAAGGAGAGAGGTTTTTGAGGTTTCCCATCTCCATGTTATTGATGACAGTCTGTTGTGCTTGATGAGAGACTTACAATCTTATCTTTACAATGGAGCTAGTGGTTATTGGCTTAATGATGAACGCGGTCCAATGGCCAGTTATTGTGGATCAATAAAAATGAAAAGCATGAAGGATTTGGCTTGAAGGGTGGGCTTAAACTATAGAAACATGGCAATTGAATTACACTGGAAATTCCTAGGAAAGAAAACCATTGAGGCCTATTTCTGGGATTAGTTTTAGTTAAAGTTTTCAAAAGAATGGCAAGTTGGCAAGGAACTTCTCCTGCTTGGGGAGAACCAAAGAAAGGCCACTCTTGATCTAGGAGGTACTAGGGGCAATTTGCGCATAGTTAAAATCTTTATTTCAAGTCAATCTAGCATTTCTCTCTCCATACTTTTTAATGGAAAGACAAAGACTGATAAATAAGGGCATTTGATTGGATGGGGGGCTTTTGTCTAAAGCAAAAGGAAAAAAAGGAGAATTGAAATTGGTATTTTTTATGAAGAGAAATGTGGCTTTGGTTGCACAATGTCTATGGATATTCACAACAGAGATATCATCCATATTGGGTAGACACTATAGTATCTGTGAGCAAACATGAGAATTCTGACAATGCACCTTTTGTCTCAAGCATGATACTTGTAATGTGGACGAATTGTCGACAACTAAGTGGTATCCGGGCTTTGCCTTACTACTTTGCCTTACTAATCTATTAGTAAGGCAAAGCCCGGATACCACTTAAAGTGCGTAATAGTTAATTGAATTAATACTAGGTCCTAGTTGCTCAAATGGGAGACGTCCCCAACATGGGAATTGAACTCGAGATCCCATGCCTTTTTGTTGAAAGTCTTGAGCTATTTATTTATTTTATATTAGTTATTGGTGATCCATGATTCTGAATTTCGAAATTTTTTGCTCCATATTATGTATGGGAATTACAGAATCAGAGAAAAACCAACTGGGGCTTATGTTCATCCATTCCAAATAATTTAAACCAACTGGGGCAAATTTTTCCGAATAATTTACTCCACGTTCTATAACAGCAGCGTCCAGCGAAGCAGCAACACTTTTTATTTTTTAATCTTGTTATACCTACAGTTGGAGGTTAAGTTATCAATGAGTGGATCTCAGTGGAGGAGACTCATGTCTCATCCTTGTTGGCTTTTCATCTTTTTTTATTGGTTTACAATATTCTTGGAATACATAGACCTTGACAATACATAAAAAGAGCCCAAACCAGAGATGATGAGGCAAAAATATATAGAAAATGAGAACTAAGGAACTAAATCTCAACTTGTTGACTAACTAGTTTATTATTGTGATGAAACAAACTTTTTTCCACAAATCTCCCCAGCCACTTCTTGATAAAACTTGGTTTCTGTTGTTAAACAACATGAAATTTGGTGTGGTCCATGCCTTAAAATTTTCGACAAAAACTGTATTGCCCTTTCTATTTAAACACCAGACAAAGTGTTATTATTAAGTGCTAATGAAGTTTAAATTGAGGTGGTGATAATGCTCTTATGTTCAATCTTTAGCTTGCCGCTCTTTTATTTTTCCATACCTCCGCATTTTCTCCTTTTCCTCTAACCATTATTGATTTGTTTTCTTCATTTTTTGAAGGTATGCTGCTGTTTTTGCAGCCTTTGTTGCAGGAATGACGTGTTTAGTTGGGATTGATTTTGGTGCAAAACTTATTGCTTCTCTAGCTAAATCATTTGAGGTACGCTCTGTGAGTTGTAATAAGCTTTCAATCACTTAGCTTCTGTATATTATAGCTGTCATTTTTCTATATTGTCTCTCCTTCATTGCAAAATATAGCAATATGCATTTTTTTTTTGAAAGGAAATGATATATCATATTATATTAAAATCTGGATGATAAGTCCAAAGAATCACAAGATGTTACATCAGGGAATGTAGAATAGAGGCCTGCTTGTGCATCCAGTCCCCAAATGAATAACCCAAATGACAGGACGAAACCCAAATAGAAAAAAGATATACTGATTTGTCTACTATCTGGTGAACATCAACTTTTTCATTTTTAAAGATACACCTATTCTTAGCTTCCCAGATAGAGTGCCAAATGACAAAATGGATTAGAGACCAATATTTCTTCAAATGTGGTGTATGGAAAGTGGGCAGCTTAGCGTATCATCTTCTGAATTCATGGACAGCATTGGGAGGGCATCCTTCCAAACTGATCAAACTTCTTTCAAAACACTACAAGACCAAAATATATCGTGCCCCTCTTCAGCTGCAGTCCTACGTAAACAACCCAAGAGTGATTAGCCAAGCAAGAATTTTGGCCTTGAGCGGCATTTGGCTTTCTAGATGATGTCCAGATGCAGCTGCCGATTAGGAATTGTTGCAATATTAAGGAAAGAGTAACATGATTTAGTTGTAAATTTTTCACCGGGATCTTGAACCCATCTCCGTTCATCTTCTTGATGGGTAAATTGGGCCCATCTGGAGAATGCAGCATAGCAGTCAGGTCATCAATTTCTTGATCTTTGAGGTTTCTTCTAAAACCTAAATTCCATGTTTAAGCATGATCTTGGGATTCAAGATTAGAGGTCCTAAGGTCATAGACAAATGCTGCTTGCTGAGTTTGCAATTCTGTTAGGGGGGAGTCTCTTTGATGATGATGACAAAATAATTAATAGAAGAGAGATAACCTAGAATGCATTTACACCACATGCCACCAAAACACTTTTTCTAAAGGACAAGAAGCAGGAATCTTCATCCTATGGAGTCGAAGACTTTAGAAAAATCGATTTTTATGATTAGGCCCTCTTTATTGCAAGTTCGGTTGTTCTCTACAGCTTCATTTGCTATTAGGATCGTGTCAAGGATATGCCGATGTTTGACAAATCCCAACTGGTTTTTTGCAACCATACAGAGTGTGGATCACCTCTCTCAGACATCTCATGAGAACCTTGGCGATTATTTTGTAGAGACTAGTGATAAGACTGCTTGGGTGGAAGTCTTCTACCTTCTCAAGGGGATTCTTCTTCGGGATCCATTGGATTTAGGTTTCATTCATACATCAGTTTATAATCCCATGGGTATAGAAGTCTCTCATAACTTCCATGATTTCTTCTTTGAGGAGGTCCTAGTTTTTTTTGGTAGAATAGAGTGGTGTAACCATCCGAGCCAGGTGCCTTGTCACCTTCAATACTAAAGATTGCTTCCAAGCGATGCCGTCGATGCCCCAATTTGGTTTATCCACATCTTTGTATAGCTGATTGAAGTAACTAGTAGCAGCATCTTGAATATCCTCCATAGATTCTAACTACAGACCATCAGATAATTCTATCCTGCAAAGGAATGCTTGTGCCCTCCTAATGGAGAGGACCTTATGGAAGAACTTTGTATTTGTATCTCATTCTTTTACCCATGTCATTCTTGCTCTTTGCCTAGCGATACTATATTTTAAAGCTACAGGACTATAGGAGTCCTTTCCAAATTATGCTAGTGAGATAATATAAAATATGTAGCGAAATTGACAAGTATGCATCAAACCTTCCCAACCAAAATAAAAGATCCCTTGGGTTCAAGTGGGTTATAATGCTTGATATTCGCAAATTGGTTTAGATATCTGTTTCAATTAGTTTGGCACTTGAACCTTCTGCTTCAATCTATGAAGCCTCTATGTTGATGTAATGGTATTTAATGGTCAATATCTTCTAGAATAGTGTTTGGGATAAATTATATAGATACGTATGTATGTACATATATATTAATTATGAAATTATTTTTGGTTCAAATGTGAATATTATAATACTTAAAAAGATGATGCGTTTCATATTATTTTTACATCATAACATTTTAACTAATTCAATCTCACTTAGTATCTTTACCAAAAATGCTAAATAGAGTAATACTAATTAGATGTGTTTCATATTATTTGTACATTATAATATTATAACATGATTTCTTCCTTTCAAAAAATAAAAAAATAAAAAAATAAAATAAAATGCCATAAAAAAAACTGTTGGTGCACCATTGAACCACATAGCAAGGGGTTAGGGCTTAAGTGTTCTCATTTACACTCTTTATATCGCATAGCAAATATATTTACAGATAATCTCATAATCCTTTATAGCCTTTCATCTTTATCTATTTTTAATCATTATCTATGGGCATCTATTCTACAAAATTAACTTAGATCCCCTCCACTTGCCCAGCTATTTGTCCACATGATCCTTCTTGAAATCCCATAGGAGATGCCTTGTTACCTCCAAGTTCCCCCATAATATATTTATATTATTAGTGTTTTGCGAATGCTACATTTAGGAATGCTAACTTCTTATATTGTTTATCTTGATTTTAACCTTCTTGCCATGTTGAGTTCTGGATGCAATTTTAAGGAAAGGGAGATCCTTGTGCAAGTAGTGGAAAGTTACTTTGCTAATGTATCTGTGTCAGAGAGTCACTTTTAAGTATGTCACGACTCAAATGTATCAGCTAGTTGAGTGCAGTATCTGGTGATATATTAAATCATTAACGATTCTTGAATCCTTGTTTTGCATGTATAAGATTTTTGTACATTTTTTTACTCTGTATGCAGTGCCTTCTTTGTCCTGAGTATGCATCTCAGTATCTGTTTTAATTATTCTTTTGTGTTCCATTTTCAGGATGAATACCTAAATGAAGATAACCTTTCCTTACGAAACCTGACCCTTCTGCTCTCATATCTGTGCTTATTTGGGGTTTACTCCAGGTGGGCATCGTCCTTGACTGGAGAAGCTTGATAATTGCAATATCAACTAACAATTATTGTGTGAAGTTGCATACTCATTTACCAGAATCGATCTTGTGATTTTCTGTTCTATCATTCTCAATCTCCTTTCTGGTAACATAGTATTGGGTGATTGTCTGCAGTGACTTGATGTATGACTTTCTAATGGTATTGAGCAAGCGTTTGACAGAGACAGATGTCTCAACCATATTAACAATTTTGCAATGTAAGCCTTATTCTCTGTGCAACTGTGACCTTGGAGTTCTTGCTGATTTGTGTAATAAGTGATTGCTTTTCTCTAGAACAAACATTAAATTGTGCCATTTATTGTTTCCTTGTGTTCTATTTTGTAATTGTTTTATTTGACTGTTTTTTATATCTTTTTTCGTATTTTGTTATTGTAAACTAGTTTTGACATCAGATGTCAATAGTGTCCATAACCTTTTTAATGGCACTAGTGAATGAACTTGGAAATAATACATTTAAACTGAATACAATCTTAAATTCTGAATTGGGAACCACTATGGCTTTAATAGGTTGTGGGATGAAGTTAAGAGCTGATGACCCAGCTGCAATGAAAGACTTTATCATCAGTATACAGAATAGAGTGAATGAACTGAAGGGCCCTAATGGAAGTACATTGGACAACAAAGCGATAATTAACAGTAAAAGAGTATGCTTAGTATCTGTGCTCATTTATAGATTTTTACTCTGCATTTCTTTTGTCGATATCATATTTGGCTGTTCTTGTAGATGGAATTCATGCTTGAAACCATTCTTGATATAAAAAATAACAAGAGAAAGAGTAAAGAGGATCCTGCTCAGCATACAAGGATAAGGAAATGGCTGCAGAAGGTATTCTTATGCTAGTTGCTTATCTTCATTCCATCAGTGTGCATTCCTACACTTTCAGCTATTATGTTCCTTACGCTTTTCTCTTTTTCGGTCAATTAATAAGGTTTCATTAAAAAAGAGGACAGAAAAATATAAAAGCAGAGGGGAAAACACAAGCTGGAAAAGGAGAACTCGACGTGGTCAAATGCACCTAATCAATAAAAAAAAAAGAAAAAAAAAGAAAAAAAAAGAACTCTAAACATCTCCCTTGAACCTCCAATGGCCTTTAAAGGGGTTTTCCCTCTCTATATCGGCCTTATAGTCCCTTCTGAGTGAAAATGGAGAAATACCATTTAGCAATGCTTTCTTGTACAGATCCCTGAAAACCATTTTAAGAGTTGCTGAAGCATTAAAAGTTGAAACTACTTGCACCTAGCGAATGCCAAAGTACTCAGAAAGTAGTAAAATTTAATGCGTTAGTATATCGTCCATAGTTGGTCCAACCTTGTGAGATGGTATTGTATTCCAGTTTCACAAATTCTCAATTACAGGAATGTGAGCAATCACTAAATCCTAAACCCTAAACTCTAAAAGCATAATACAAATTATAAAAAAGTGATAGAAAATGGTCCTAATCTAATAAAGAGATTTGAAAACAATTTGATCTTGTCATGTAACTGAGAATTGGTGGAGTAGAAACTTACACCATCGTTCTTTTCATTGTGACATCGCTTCTCTCCTACCCTTTTGAGGTTACCAGGATGGAGGGTTTTAGTATCTGTTTTCTTTCTCCATTAAATTTGGTCTGGCTTGATTAGCCAACTTCATGAAAACCCTCGATAAGATCTTAATGGATTGCTTCTTAGACACCAACCAGAACTTAATGAGACTTTTTGTTAAGATGCTGTTCTGTTTCACTAAAAAAAGAACTATGAACAAAGATGCTGATATGTTTCTCCTTTCAATTTGGCAGCTGAGAGTTGAAGACATTTTACTTCGTGGGCTCAAATGGAGCAAGCTGCTTGATCCTGAAAAGAAAGGTCAGTGGTGGTTATCTGGGGAGATCGCTTCCACATCAGATGACCCGGTGGAGGTCGCAAGCAAGATTGATGGAGAAGTTCTAGAAGCCAAGAAGTTGATGCAGCTTGCAGCTGCACAAAGGATGAATACAGATACGAGGAGGGCAATCTTTTGCATCATAATGAGTGCAGAGGATTATGTAGACGCTTTTGAGAAGCTTTTAAGATTGGACTTGCCTGGGAAGCAGGTGACATTTTTCACTCTCTCCTTTTGTTTGCTTTTTTTTTTTGGGTACTTGCATTATTTTTTCCTCTTTAATAAATAGAAGAAATATTTGTTTTTATTAATGCAGGATAGAGAGGTCATGCGAGTCCTAGTTGCTTGTTGTTTGAATGAAAAAGTATTCAACAAGTATTATGCAGTTCTTGCGTCCAAGTTATGTAGCCATGACAAGAACCACAAATTTACATTACAGGTAAATATTTTCTTCTTTCTTTCTTTCTCTTTTTTCTTTGGTCCTTTTCATTTGTGGGAATTAAGATCATACGAAATAGCATAATTGAAGAAAATCAGACCACGGTTAAGACATGCCTTACTGTACCTTGGAACTAATCAGCTAGCTCTGAATTGTGATATTTTATTACATACTAATGGATGATTCTTGATTCCACATGGAAGATGAATTGGTGTTCGATGTTTGATGATGACAATTTCAAAGAGAGCATCCTGTGAATAAATGAGAATATTCTGAAACTTCTAACTGTACTAAACAATGAAAGTGATTTTTGACCCTGTTTTTTGCATTGTTAGAAATTTCATAATTTGTTGAATTTTGTAAACATAATATTTCTCTCTTAAAAATATATTGACATGAAGAATTGATTACTAACTCATCTCCATATAATCATCCTAGATTTGTGTATGTATACCACCACACAAACACCCATTCAATAACCAAAATGGGTGCACATAGAAGGGGCATAAGACTTCCAGCTATAAACAAAATTCCCAGTTTCAAATTGATTCATTAGTAGAAAAACCTTTTTTAAGTTTAAAGGCTACTATCCAAGAGCCAGTTATAAGAATAATTTTCACTTCATTGGTGATCAGCACTCTGGGATTTTCCTTCTAAGACTCTTCTTTTGGAGTTCACCTATACTTTAGCTCCATCCCGCTAAGATACCTTGTGTGTTTGTCAAAGCCAAATAATCATTAATAAAAGAGGAAACCATGAATGTATTGCCCATTCTTGCAGTTCTTCACATAACTTGGAAGAACAATACATCTGAAGAACAAGTGGATTGCTGTCTGAGCATCATATGAACATAATGGGCACACGTGAGGTGGGATGTAGTGGTGAGCTAGTTGCTGTTGAAGGGAGTTGCTAGTATTTTGTGGGCCAAATTCTAACCAAACATTTTAATTTTATATGGGATATGAGTTTTTCAAATGGATTGAGCAAGGGGAAATGGTGGAGTGGAGACATCATTAATTGGAAACTGATGAAGGGAATTAGAGGAGTCCTCAGAAGAAGTAAGAGACCACGAAAAGCTGTCATTCCCTGTGGAGAGACGAATCAAAGACACAAGAGAAACTGAGGCGCTAAATTTGGTTTGTTGTTCAGCATTAGGGGGGTAGAAAGTTGACAAACTCACATATCATTTTTGACATTATTCCAATAACACTTTTTCATATCATTATATTATCTTAAACTTATTTTGAGTAATGTTTCAGGTACAGTTAAACAAATGTAATTTTTGCCCGACTTTTTACATGCTTGCTCATTTCGTCTACAGTGATTCCCCCCCCCCTAAATCAACCCTTTTAAGTTGCAACCTTTTCTACATTTTTCATACCCGTATCCATTCCATTTAGACAAAGACCATCCTGCCTCTGATTTTATTAGTAGAAATTTTTTCTATAAAAAAAAAACAAACCAATGCAATTATGAAAATTGAATAAATACATATCTAGGAATCCACGCCCCATGTATTGGTGCTGCTTCCTCTTTTGTAACTAATATTCGTAGTCTCTGTGGAGATTTAGGAGTTTGCTACAAATGCTCTATGGATATTTTTTTTTATTCTTTGTTTCTGTTTTCTTCTTTTTGACAAGGACTTCTCGTGCATATTTCCAAGTACTCACATTTAATCTAAATATATATGCAATATAATGATATATTTGCTTTTCTTTAAGAAATAATTAAATTATAATCACATATTGTTACAATATATTCCTAGATGTCAAGTGAGAGAATTTGAACATTTCCTTTCAAATTTAACAAAGTGTTATAATTTTATGACTTTCTTTTATTTATTTATTTATTATTTTGATTTTCATTGAATTTCAAATAATATTGGAATTTTATTGGACACTTAGTTAAGGGTGGTGCTATAATGCTATTCTAGGTCAATGTACTATGTGTTTTGTTCAGTTACAATTTTAATTTTCAAATAATGAAATTTTTTCAGTACTGCTTGTGGGACCATTTCAAAGAACTTGACCAGATGGAGCTAATAATGTCGAGGAATCTTGCAAGATTCACTGCAGAAATGCTCTCGTCATTCTCTCTCTCCCTTTCAGTCCTCAAGACAGTTGAACTGAGTGACTCCAAGTTCCTCACCCCAAAGAGGATGATGCATTTCAGGATGCTATTTGAAGCCATTTTTGAAATGCCAGATGCAACTGTGTGGAACATTTTCACGCGAATAGCTGTTGTTCCTGAACTTGAAACCCTACGCAATGACATTCAGTTCTTCATTAAACAATATGTTGTGAGCTTAAGTAAAGTCATGTCTGAGAAATTCAAGATTGCAAAGAAGGCCCTTAACAATGCTGCTGGAGTTCTAATGTGACTGGTTCCTGGACAGGTCTTTCCAAATATGAGAAGAATCCATTCTAAAGTAAGTCTGCTTTTTGTTACTTTCAATTATCATATGTTAAAGAAGATTGGGTCTTGTTGTGGTAGATGTTGCTCTGATGTCATTAAAAAAAAAAAAAACCTATTTGGAGTGTGGGTAAGGATGGATACATCTGCTCTTCCCTAGATATAGGGGATGGAGCCTTTTAAACTGGGTACAAGCAATTACAATTTGGCTAACAGTTACTACTCACCTATTATAGGTGTGCTCAAATGGAACTTACATTGAAAAAATGACCGAAATTGTTACTATAGGTTTGGCTGTAAAAATTCTTTCTAGGAACCTAATACATTTAGTCCCGACATTGATTTTTTTTTATTTACTTATTATTTTTAGGTTCACTTACAGTGTGCTGTACTGATTGTTTGAAAAAATATCTATTAGTTGCATTAACAAGTGCCTATAAACTTGTGGTGTTTGGGTACTCTTGGTACCCATCTTGACATCTCTTTTTGTTAATTATTAATAATATATTATTGCCATGTTTCTGTGTCTTCTCAACAAAAAAAATTGCATTAATAAGGGAATTCGGTGAACATTGTTTTTTGTGTTTGTGTTTGTTACAGTACTTAACACATAACGCGAGGGTACTTCCCTTATCCAATTCTTACTTTCTTTTTCTTTTACTATATTTTGCAGTATGACCGTCATAAAGAACAACTTAACCAGATTGAGCTATGTTAGTGGATGTTGCAATGCTCACTTTCGAAATGCTCTCATTGTGCTCTCTCCATTCAGAATCCTTGTGCCCGGAAGTAGATTCCTGAAACGTCTTCCGAGATATAGCTGTTCCTGGAACATCTTCCGGGAAGTATGAAACCTTCCCGAGTGATTGCAAGTGTTTCATCAAGCAATAACCAGGAAATTTGCGTATGAGAAATCTAAGATTGCAAAGAAGACCCTTCTTAACAACGCTGCTGACTTTCCAGGGATGCGTGTTTCAGGGAGAGCAGAATTTTTGGCCTTTTAAATTATCAAAGTGTTCACATGAGTATAGCGTTTGGTAGTAATTCAATTTTTTTTATTATATTTTGAAATTGATGTGAGCAGTAGGGATGCCCTTCTTATTATGTCATCATTGAAAAATGAGCGTATCACGAGTATCAGTGGAAGCCTACAATTCACTCCAACCTTAGCAACCCCAAAGGGTAAAAATGAATTGATTCACATGTTTTTAAGGTTCATTGTGTGTTTTAGCTATTCAGTTTTCATTGGCCATAAAAATATGTAGCGACCCGGATATTTTATTTAATTTTTTTAATTATGAAGAAGAACAGAGGAATGTGAGAGGTTTGGGGCATGGGGTATGAAATATAAGGTTGAAGGTAGCTTGGGAGTGGTGTATGGCACATATATTTTAGCTTCTCTCTTCTTTTATTGCTATCGATAATGGGGGTGGCAAAGAAGTCTTGACAGAAAGGGAAACAAAATGAATGAAGTTCCAACGTGGGCTTTGGAAGAGAATTTTGGTCTGAACGCTAAAATTATGGACACTGCAAACTTTTCAAGTTCTTTGACCATGAAATATGTCCTTTATACTAAGGTTGAATCTGCAAATTTCTTAGCCACGATTTCATGTCCAACTACCCCATCAATACCTAATGGGTGATCTTAAAATAGGCCCTTAATTACGCAAATTTTTCTTTAAATAACTTGAGATAAGCGATTATACATAATTTTCTTTCTTTAAATAAAAGAAGAAAATTTGAATATGATAATCATTAATGTGTTCTATGTGATGTTATTTGTATTCTGTTTTCGTCTATGTTGCTTGTAAATAATGGCTATGATATACTTTTTGGGAAATGACAAAATGTTCTTTAAAATTTTCACTTTTTGAGTTTTATCATGATATTCTATTCACAAGCCAAACTGACCGAATAAATAGTAAACCAACATTTTCAACTTAATTGAATTAAAGTTCTCTAAATTAAGTATGTCAAATAGAGCTGTAAAATGACAAGTATTTAAAGTTATAACAAAATTTTTTTTTTCATGCACTTTAAAATGTTTTTATCTAATTCAAATGAACGGTTATAAGATAAATATTATTTTCCATATATATTAATTATGTTATAAATGTGCCCGAGGATATAAAAGCTTAAAAGCATTTCACCAACTTCTTCTCAAATTCATTCTCTCCCAAAAAGCTGTTCACAGATGCCCAACAAAACCATTCATTCATTTATTTTTTAAACCCAGAAGATCTGGGTGCCCATTTTCTCTAACTTGCAGCCTAACATGGCCAAAAGGACTATAATACCCAGCCTCTTGAAGGTAAACTCTGATAGCACATTTACTGGATTGCCCTTCTATATTAATAATAAATACTATTAATAATAAATACAATTAGCATAAAATACATTACAACATTAGAACCACTAGAAAGATGAGACATTACTAAATGTCTAAATCTCTTTTCTTTAATACCTAATCTTTTCTTGGACTCACTGTTTCATATAGTACATCATCCTTAAGTTATAAAACAATATAATGACATCAAGTTATTAAACAATGTCTATCACATGAAAATAAACAGATTTAGATTAATAACTTTTGATCAATATCTAAAATGTTTACCAAGATCCTTTACGAGGTAAGCATCTGTTCAAACAAGATCACTAATCTTATCTCCACAAATTTAACATTTGGCCCTGTGGCTCACATAATTTCAAAAGACTAATGCTATTTGAAAATAAATAAATTTGGACCAATATGACACAACTAAAAAAGGGGTAAAACACTCTTGCTGTAAAAACATCTCCTATAAGTCCTCAATGAATCTATCTCACTGCTTACCTGAAATGTTAGATAAGGGGTGAGCACAAAGAGCCTAGTAGATCAAACCAAATATTTTATACATTATTTTAATTAAATATTCATATACATATCAAACACTAATCAATCATTAGGTGTTTTAAATAACAAGTTGTTTAAGGTTGACATTAAGACCGAGAAGATTATTCTTTGTATTTCTCTTTTTTAGATATAATATCCATCGTTCCGAAGTTTAGTCTAGTGACACTTCTAAGGTAAGCATCAGACCCTTAAGGACATCTCTTGAAGAAGACATCAAACTATTAGGAACACCCTCAAATGTAAGCATCAAAACCTGAAAGACATCTCTCAAAGAAGATATCAGACTATTAGGAACACCCCCAAAGATAAACATTAGACCTGCGAGTAAACTTGGGACAAAATCATGTATATTGATTATTCCTGGCAATGGTGTTTTACTGGTCCATGATCCTCTCACGATGATGAAATATCTATGCATTGTGTCGAGTCTTCCAATCTAAGGACAATCTCTACAATGATCAAATATAGATATGCAGTGCTGATACATGATTTATATCATTTTAGTCTTCTTTTAATAATTATTACACACATATTCTTCATAGATGTCTTATATCAACATATATTATCATTCAAAAACATATCTCATGGAATAAACATGATATAAACATTTTAATAAGTTCTTCTAAGTTTATATCATGCTCTCATATCATTCATAGATGTCAATAATAATAATAATAATAATAATAATTATACATTAATATCATTCCTATTTTTATGTCAATTGTTATTATTAATGACCTTATTAGTATTATTACCGTTATAAATTAGTTTTTCGTATTTAAATTTATTTCTACTTTTTTTTCAAGGTATTACAAGAATGCAGGCCACCAATGGGCAAAAAAATAAGGCAGTTTTATCATTATTATTTTTTAATGTCTAATTTCTCAGCCAATGGAAACAAGCTCCTCAAAAATAGGAGATGTGATGAAAGAGAGTGCTCAATTAGTAAATAATAATAACTTAAAAATATTTTTAAAATAAATTGAGATAAATAAATAAATAAATAGTGGTTGGAAGGAGGAGAAACACGTGGAAAAATGAGAGAAAAAGAAGGGTAGAAAAGTTGTATGCCAAAGAGAAAAAGCGGTCGATGTTTTAAATCACCTGTTGGTTTTCAACACTTAATTCTTCTTCTTCTTCTCATTTCTTCCTCTCTTCTTTTCTCTTCTTTCTTTCTTTTTTTCTTTCTTTTTTTTTTTTTTTAAAAAATTGGATTTGGGTGGAGAGTCCAAGTCTGTCTCAATCAGAATTTCAGATGGTTCTTTAGATTTGAGCCAATCTTCTTGTGTAAGTCACATAAATTATAATCTTGCAGTTTACAAGAAGCAATTGAAATTCTTTAGCAATTTCGAGAGCACAATGTAATGCTAAATTAACAATTAAGACAAGAAGCAAGAGCCTGTTATTAATAATATCTTGTTTATTTTTTATTCTCTTATCAAATTGATTTAGAGAATTGTAGAACAAAGTTTTTGCTTATTTTGTTGTTATTGTCTATGTAGAATGTTATTTTGATGTAAGAAAAGTTGTGTGTATTTAAATTGCTAATACAATTATTTTGTGTAAGTCATCATTAATTGATCAATGGCATTTTGATCTAACTCAAATAAATAAATTAACAAATAAAAGTTTGCCAACGCCTCTCATTTTCAATTAAATTGAGTTATTATTATTATTTTCAATTAAATTGAGTTATTATTATTATTTTAAAGTCAATTAGAGTTAAGTTATATTGAAGACACTTAATTACTAAGGTGAAAAGCTGAATTCTAATGCCTTGGTATCGTCCATTTTTATTTGATCAAACTTACTTTATGTTTCACTTATTATGATGCATTAATCACAATGTCTTTTTCTTATTTTATTTTCTTTTTTTTTTTGTTTTTTTTTTCTCATGTGCTAGTCGTGTAAATCTATCCTTGTGGCTCTATTTCTTTTGTGATCTGAATATGGTTTTCTGAATACATTCAAAAACTTGCTTGCTTTAAAAGATTCTGAGAACAACATTTTGTCTTAACTTGGAAAATTGTAGGATCCATTTCAGAATTAAGTACTTTTTTGAAATAATTTTTATTCTTTAGCGGCATGGACATAAATTATCTAAATAATGGAATGCTATAAATTTTTTTTCGTTAAGAAAAACAAGTTATTTCTAAAAAACAATAAGGGGTCCTTTTTCTTTTTCCTAAAACAGTTTTTTTTTTTTTTTTTGAATCGTTTTTTATTTTTTGAAGGTGAGCCAAACACAACCTCAAATTCTCTTAGAAATGTTAACATCAATGTTTTTTTCAATGGATTTGAGCTTTTCTTTTTGGATTCTTACCAGATCTTATTCTTCGTAAAAAGACTTTGCTTCCTTCCAAGATCCTTGAATCACTCCTACAAGAAGAATCCAAGGTCCCATATCTCTCTCTATATGACATTCTAGCAACTATTGCAATCATTTTTTTACCTTTGATTTCTACCTAGCACTCGTTTATATGTTGTATCAGAAACAAGTTTTTCCCACTCGAAAAAGATGCAGCAGCAACTAGGCCAGCTCGAAGAAGATCTTAAAAGGACAAAAGAGCAATTGGCAGCAATCGAAGAGGAGAAAGATAGAGTTTTTGATGAACTTGGTGAGATGAAAAAAGTAGCTGAAACAGCCAACATGAGGCTAAGTGAAGCCTTAACCACTCAAAGAACGGAGTCTTTTTTGGCAGCTCGAATGGATGAATTGGAGAAAGCCAGCATTGAATCAGCTAAGAAAAGAGACCAAGCATGGCAGCTTGAGCTCGAAGCAATTCAAAAGCAACATGAAATAGATTTGGAGGCCTTATCTTCTACTTCTCAAGAGCTTGATCGAGCAAGGCAAGAGCTCGCCTTAGCCTTGAAAGCCGAAGATGCAGCTCTCAAGAAGGCCGAGGAGCTAAAGAACATAAATGAAGCAAATGCTAGATCAGTCCATGAACTATCCATAGAGTTAAGTTCCCTGAAGGAATCACTAGCTAATGCAACTCAAGAATTAGAGAGCAAGGGGAGAACAATTGAAGCTTTAGAGCTCAAGCTTGAGAAGGCCAGAAAAACCAAGGAAGAATTGAAAGAGAAAGAAGAGTCAATAGAGCAATTGAAACTTGAGGTGAGTAATAGAAGAGAATCGGAATCTCAAACTATGATTTTCTTATCGGAAACAAATCTTAGAGTTCGGACATTGGAGACGGAACTAGAGAAGGCAAAGGAAGCGGAAGCCAAAGTTCTCAGTTCCTTGCATTCGCAAACAGAACAACTTGAAGATACCAAGAGATTGCTTCAGGAAGCCAAGCATGAGGTCTCGATTCTTCGGAATAAGGTTGAGAACTTGGAAAATACAGTCATGAAACAACATAACAATCTTGACTCTGTGCATAAAAGTCATGAAAAGCAAGACTTAGATACAAATTCCATAAAGGAAATTGCCAAGACACTTAAAACTGAACTTCAGGTAAAAAAAGATCAAGCGGGGAAAGAAGGTGCTTCTTTGTCAAGAAACGACAAAGAGGATTCAAGCCAAGAGATGACTAAGCTTAGAACTGAGTTGAAGTTAGCCACAGAGGCTGAAGAGAACAGCAAGAAAGCCATGGATGATCTTGCACTGGTCCTGATAGAGGTCACAAAGGAGAACAACGATGTTAAAGAGAAACTAAGTTTATCACAAGGGGAGTTAGAAAATGGGAGGAAAGAACTGGAAAATATGAAGCTATTGATCAAGACCACAGAGGAGAAGTTTCAAAAGCTCTTGGAAGAAGCAAAGAAAGAAGCTGATCAGGCAAAAGGCTTAGCCGAGAGATTGAAGTTAGAAGCGGAGGATTCGGTTTTTGCTTGGAATGGTAAGGAACTAGAGTTCGTTAATTGTATAAAGAGGGCAGAAGAAGAGAACACAGCTTCGAAACTAGAGAATGGTAGATTGATTGATTCATTAAGATTGGCAGAAGACACTACCAAGGTTCTTAGAGAAGAGAATTGCAAGCTAAGGGACATCCTAAAACAAGCTCTCACCGAAGCATCTATGGCTAAGGAAGCTGCAACTATTGCCAAAGCAGAGAATTCTCAACTTAAAGATAGCCACATGGACAAAGATGAGATATTGCAAAGTCTAAGTCGGGAAAATGAACGCCTTAGAATCAACGAAGCAGCAGCCCTTGAGAGCATCAAAGAGTTGAAAAGGTTGATGTCAACGTCAGGATCGATGGACATGAAAACCAATCACATGGACCTCGGGAGAGTATTTAGGAAGCAGACTTCGGCAGTTATGAAGGATCATCCTAGCAATGGGAACAAAATAACAGATGTACTAAATATGACACTAGAGCAGCTGAAAATTCCAAGTTTGCACAAGGAGGAGGAAGTTGAGGACCCTGAAAAAGATGAAATGCTGAAAGGCTCAATATTTGATGCAGATGTTGTGGATTCACCAATTGCTTTTCCTCCACAATCAGCAGTACCCGTTCATCATCATCATCACCACCATCACCACCATCATCGAAGGGAATCGTCCTTTTCAGTCGCGGCAGAAGATGAAGAAGCAATCAACTTGGAAGATCTTGAACACCTAGACGAAGCTCATCTTGATGATGCTGACTATGATAAGAGCTCACAGAGAAAGAAGAAAGCATTGTTGCGGAGATTTGGAGAACTTCTGAGGAAAACCAGTTTTCACAGGAGAGAGCCATCAATTGGCTAAGTGTTGAGGAGCACAGCTAACAGTTTTGTACTCAAACTTGTTTTGTTACATATATAATTGTACTACAGTTTTCCTCCTTTTCTTCTTGTAGAAGAATGGGACATGCATGATATAGTTGTCAAAAATGAAAAATTCCCTTTTTTCCATCTAGTGAGATACAATCTAGATTATTAAATTTCACTACGCATATGCATATATAAACACAAACGCATACACACACACATACATACATATTGGACGTACTTTTTAAATATTTGACAGAATGAGAATATGACTTGGAAGCCAAAATCGGATATGAAATTGGTTTTTTGTTTGGAAAAAGCTTTTCTTATGTTTTCAATATACAGATATTCAATGTAATTATAAGACTTAACGCTTCAAACAGCACCCTTAACCAAACAAGACGTGCAGCTTCATCTATAAACATTCGTCTCTTCCAATGGACTAAAAGTTCCTATAAAATGCATTTTAATTAAGAATAAAGTGTATCCATTTCTTATTGCATACCAGGTTTTATGTGCAAAAAAGAGTATGCATTTCATGCCACTGTGATATGTATAACCCTAAAGTGCTTGTTACAAAAGCTAAATGTGTCTGAAATTCAAAGTAAGAAACATGCTTTTTCTGTAGAAAGACACCTATAACAAATCAAAAAGTGACATGATATTATACCAAGAAGCTTCGCTTTTCTCCTTGAAAAGTCTACTTGACAATTTGCTTTCCCTTATATTTGTTCTCTCCTGGAAATAACATAGAAAAGTCAATCAGTGAGTAAAAGAGCTCGTGATTAGATTTCTCAGCATTATCATGACAAGCATCAGTTGCCATTGACATAACAAAGTTATTGCACAACCAAGTCATAATATCACACTGTGATTTGTTCTCCAATAAGTAAGAAAAAAATTGAATAAGAAGAATTATTTGTATATTTACAATTCTCATATAGTGAACCTAACATTTGTGAATAACTTCACAGACCCAAATGAACCAGACACTTCTCAACAAATATAATGGTCATTATTGAAATAACGATTTATTTCTTGTCTAAGCAAAAAATCATTACGAATCAAAAAAATGAAACGTCTCATTGTCGTGGCTTGCAATCATTTAAATGAAGAGTTGGTGGCAATCCCAAAATAGATCACATTCAAATATCATACTACTGAAAACATTTTATTTCATTCAAATATTGGTCAAATTTCATTTAGATAATCCACTACACAACAAATTAAATCTGAAATATAAGGTTCTAGCCGATGCACAAGATGACTACCATTGGAAAGACCAAGTGCAGGGAGTGTACACAGCCAATTCATTGCTAGGTAAGCTTGTGCAGAGCATCAATATTATTTGAAAAAGGCAAAAAGCATAATCAGATTTTTGGGCAAATCATAAATATTGCCCAATTAAATGCATAATCAAAATTTTCTAAAAAAGTTTCTTTGGTAAAGGAGGTCATAATAGAAATAACAAAGTTATGTTCAGCACAAGGACTCCAATCACCACAATCTGTTGTCCAAATCTCATTCACACTGCCCTAAAACTTGATTTTAAGAGTTGAAGTCCTTGAAATTAACCAAAGGCAACTGAAGCCATCAATCTCTTACCAAAAATCTGTATAAATGTATAAAAGCTGTGATGCATTGCAGACAATTACTCTAATTATACATATCTCTATTAGATTTAGGGTTTTAAACATAGAATTTCATTGTAGGATAAGATTCTTAACTTAGCCTTTCGTTGCATGCATTACTTCAAAACCGTTACCATTTTGTAGTTATATAATTTTAATGATTATCAACTACTATAAAGGGACTAAGAGGTTCGAATTAAAAAATTATCAATCGGTGGAAGTTGACTTATTGATCATGCTGGATATCATAACTGTTCAAGATTTTAAAATTTATAAAGATCAATCTTAAAATTCGAGTGATTGCTTATAAAGTTCAATTTGAGAAGTTATCCCTGTAGAAATTTGGTAAGATCTGATAATGACATGATTGACTTCTAGGGACCGCATGTATTCCTGAGTTAATTTGTTGAAACAATATAGAAAATGTCAATCTCTGCATCGACTAAACCTGGAAGGACAATATTTTGGAAGATGCTACATCCTATCAGCAATCAACTCTTCTTTAAATGGAGCAACTTATTTATTGATGTAGCCATCAATTTGGGTATGTTCTTGTAAATAATTGTATTCTTTCCTGAACAGGTTGATCTTGATTGTCAAATCCATATGTTTCCTTTTTTTTATTTTCATCCTTAAGTTGCATTCTTGTACATATATAGGAATTAAGAAACATCATACGCAAAGATGCATCGATAAAAGCTTTCTCAAAATTTCTTCTTCCACATTTTTTATAATCTAGATATTATTCTAAAATATGAATGATAATCCTAAAAAGGATGTATTTTGTTGCTCATAAATATGTTTCACTTTGCTTGTTACTCTTTGAATTTGTTTGATAACCAAGAAGACAAATTCTGCCTCCTTTGGAAGAAGCCGTTCAACAATCATCTATCTTCATTCTCTCAAAAGTCTTCATTCACTTTGTCATTGTAGAGATCATGTTATTGGACAGCTGAGTAATTAATTCATGTTTCAACCCGCAAGTTAATCTAAATTTACCACAGATTTAGCAGAGATTTGGCTTGCGGAAGACAATTGGCTTCACAAAAAGTGAAGCTACAGCAGATGAAGGAAACACAAGTTCCAGAATTTTCCATTGTCCATTGATTAATGTAATAAATCAAAATCATATCTCAAAGACAGAAAAGGTAGAGTTGTGGAGGCAAGTGATTCAATAATTCCAAAACCTGTATGCTCCAGGATAGATTAAAAAATTGGGATGCGCAGGGTCTAGGATGGGGATAAATTTCCAAAGACAATAGGAAAATGTTAGAGAATCTAATTTCCAAAAAAAGGTAAGGTGTCTGTTTTCAGCTGCGATGGGTAATAAGGCTCCACTCCCTAACTAGTTCTCTATGATGTTGTATCAGAAATCTTGGTCAATAAGGAGACTCAATTCTAATGATGATGACTTTTATCGCGACATGTGACCACCCAATTAGTCTAGTGACAAATCTTTGCAAGATTTTTGCAAAGACCTTGTCACTACAATCCAGGAGTGTTCTCCCCAAGGTAATTGATGAATCGCAGCTTGCATTCATAGAAGGTGGTCAAATTCTTGATGTAGTGTTGATTGCCAATGAAATTGTGGAAGGTTTCAAGGTCAAAAAGAAAGCTAGGCTAGCTTTTGAAGTCAATATTGCTAAAGCTTATGATAATATGGAGTGACATTTCTTGAAATTGGTAATGAAGAAAGTCGGCTTTTGGGGTGCTTGTCCTCTCACTTATTCCATTATTGTCAATGGGAAACCATGCCAAATATTGTTAGAGGTAGGGGTTTACAAAAGGGAGACCCTCTCCATTTCCTTTTACATTGCCAGTAGATTGATTGGAGATCTCCCAGCCACAGTATGCTTATAATATTTTGTTCCTATTGAATGGAAAGAAGCAGTGTGGGGTGAAAGCTATAAATGTGGTAGAGTTTTAGTTGTCTTTCAAGATTAGAAGTGGGTTGAGCAGTCGGAGCGTGACCTATGTAATACTTGAGTTTGCTGTTGGGACAAAAGCCAAGATCTTTTGGGAACTGATCCTCCCAAATATCTCACATAGGTTGGATAGGTGAAGAATGGCATTTCTATTGAGAGGGACTTGGTTGGTGTTGATTACAGTGGTATTCTCAACTCTTCCATCTTAATACACGTCCCTTTTTGAAGTGACGGGGGGATTGCCAAAAAGATTGAAATTAAATTTAAAATATTTTTTTGGGGAAGCATAGAGAGACATTCCACAAAGTTGGTAAAGTGGGAGATTGCCCAAAGACCATTAGAGAAGAGGGGCTTGGGGACTGGTAATATTATAAATAGGAACTCTAAATGGTTCTAATTTGCAAGGAGAAGTCCACTTTATGGGCTAGGGTCATAGCAGGCTGCCGTGGGTGGGTGGATATCACTTCAAGAGGGAATTGATGGGAGATGGTTGTTTCCAATAGAAGCCCTTGGAGCTATATATCATGCTTGGGTCAAGAAGTGAACCAACACATCAGGCTGAAGGTGAGAGACACACATTCAATCCAATTTTGGGAAGATAACTGGCTGAGTTCTAGACCATTAGCAATGAAATTTCCTAAGCATTGCAAACCGCCTACCAAAAAACAGAACCTCACTAATATCAGATTTTGTAGTGGAACCTACACCTTCAATTCATTCTCCAACTATTGACTGGAACCTACATTTCTTTAGAAACCTCACAGTCAGAATAGGATGAAATAAGAATAATTTACCTAGTAATTAGACTGACTCATACTGGCTCCCATCTCCTTCTAAACGCTTTTTCTGTAAATCCTTCCCAGAGATTGACGTGCTTAAAAGAGCAAGGTACATTTAAGGGGAACAAGGGGGCCTACAGCCTGAGGTGCAAGACATAAGGCACAAGGCATAAGGTGCAAGATGAGGTGCATATTTGAGTGAAGGGAGGCACAAATTTCTACAACTTAATTACACATTAATTTTTGATAAATAATTCAACATACATAAAATCAATAATAGTTTTACAATTTTTCAATCATACATCATAATGTTATAATGCATTAATGTTTCTATTTTATAGTTGTTCTTAGTAGTACATTTATTTCTTTTGAGATTTGAAATTTAATTGAACAAAGAAACTCAAAAGCAAGGAAGAACATGAAGCAACTAGAAAACTTTTGTAATTCATGGTCAAAATCGTGACACAATCATCAAATCATATATTTCATGATTTTATTAACCCTAAAATGATTTGAATCATCTAAATGAATCACTTACCTGTACATCTTGAATCGTGGTGAATTGACTTAAATCATGAATTTATTCAACTAATTATTTCAAATTTTTTGGCTATTGAACCAGAGTTTAATTGTAAAAGAAAATTTATAAAAGTTCAGCAAAAACTTTAAAGACTACAGCAAAATTCATGAGAACTTTGAAGATTTTGGTGAATTTGGCTAAAATTAGTGGAATACACAAGCAAATAATATAAAATTCTTAACACGTGCAATGAACATTAAATATTGTTATTGATAAAATACATGTTTAAAACTATTATATTTATACTTTTATATGTAAAATGTATCGATTTATATTTGTTTCCATCATTTTTAATAGAAATTATGCATATTTCGAGATTTACATAGATTTTTTTTTGAACTTCTTTAAGTTGGCAAATTTTTGCAAAAATTCTCTCAAATTTCTTGAACTCCTCAAATTAATTCTAATTTTCAAATGTTGAAGTTTGAGATGAAATCAAATTTTCATTCCATGTTTACAACCCTAGATATATTTAATATGTACAATATACAATTCACACATGGATCATGAATCTTACGGTGTTCATTGATCAAAATCCCTAATTGATTTATCAAGCTTCATCAAGCTTCAAATGTTTCACTTTTTGTAACAACATCTCATTGTTGTTATAAAATTGAAACACAAGTTCTGTTTAATCTTCTATGTTCCATATTGTTATTCATATATGTATTCAAAGTAAAAAAAAAAAAAAAAAAAGTATATAATGCAATACTTAATTTCTGACTTTTCTTTTAAAGGAGTAAGAAAGTGAGGCACAGTAAGGCACAACAAGGCGCATGCTTACGGCCCAATGAGGCGCACTAAGGTGTATGCCTGAGTTAAAGCACCTTCCCTGTCAAATATTGACCCCTAATAGGTGGCCCCTTCCTCAAGGCAGGATTGAGGAACTCTAAGGCGTGTGCCTTTATAACACTACTAGAGATTCTTAATGATGATCCATTGAACACTCCATTTCCTCTAGCAGCAAGTGTTTGGAAAGTACATTTTCCTTCATGAGTTAGGATCTTTGGTTCTTTTTTTTTTTTTTTTGTTAAGTTAGGGTCTCTCCAAAAACTTAACAATGTTGATATGTTACAAAGGCTTAATAAATAAATAAACTTCTGGAACATTTACCAATCAGCTGCCCAGTTGCTAGAGGAGTTTGGAGAAGACGGGTTGGTTTCACTGGACAAAAAGTGGTTTCACCATATTGGAGAAGCATTATCTTTCTCACATGAACGCCTCAGCCGCAGAGATGGAGCTTGGACTAATTATTTCATACGCCGCGATGTGGTCTTTTATGGTTGGAAACAAATAGAAGGCTATTTCAGAAAAAGAGTGGAAGAAGCTAAATTGTGGGAGGATATAAGAAGTTCTGCTAGCACATGGGTAGTGGCTTCCAATTAGAGCCATGAATATTTTATATCTAAGTAGCTGTGATTACATTTCACAGTACACATACAAACGTACATGCTTTGTTCTTTCCTCTCAAAAGAAAAGTTCATCTAACCAGTTCTAGCAAATATAAACCCTTTCAGCATCTGCAACCACCATATCCTTTTTTTTTTTTTTGTTCCTTTTGCCCCTTCAATACCATGAAACCATACCAATGATATGGTAATATAGATGTACTATTGCAAACAAGAGATCTGTTGATTATCACACATTCAAGTATGGTATCACAACACAAAAGCAACGCGATATGGAAATAGCACAAATGAAGCTCACCTTGTTGGTTTGGAAAACTGGAGCTCACAGCCACCCACTTGTCATCACTGATGGGCAATACAGTTGTATCCTCTGGCAATTCTATGCCTGGCACACGAGGAAAGACTTGAACCTTGGTACAAGGTAAAGAAACTTGGCTTTCCATGGGCAGATCATAATTCGAGACTGCAATTGCATCATTGGAGGATTCTGAAGCCGAGGGACTTGACGATTGACCATCTTCAGTTGAGGCAGGTCCTGAAGGAAATGGATCACGTAAGGACGCATACAAAGTGTCAGATGAATCCTCATTTATGGATATCAAGCTGGGTGCAGGTTTTGAAAGAGTTTGCAAGGAGCTTGCACTGGCTGTGAATGTTTCAGCTTCCTGATTCATAGCTGTTAAAAATGGATGTTCGTGAATAGATTGTAAATGTTCTTACTTATACAGGTTTCTGTCTTCAACAATAAAATCACAGTCCAAAACAGGCAGCAAGCTGTGCGAATCTTCAAAAATGTAAATTGTCCAGCATCTGATACCAGAGTCAGAAGTATCATGTTCTGGCCATTGCAGTTTAAAAAATTAACTCCGCTAGTAATTTCTTTAAATAAAGGATAATATTCATTTTCTCAAACTTTAATTAAGGAATAGGTATAACCTCACAGGAATAAGCAAAAATATTTACTTAAACTGATTCAATATATGACTATTCTAGATTTCTATTTCTATTTATAGGTTCCTATTTTAACTAGATTTCTATTTTGGTCAGTTACTATTTTGTTATTTCGTAATCCTGCTTTAAGCCTCCATTCTCGTATTTAGACTTAAGTTTATATTTCTATTTTTCAGCAGTAGGCATGTTATTTAAGCACGTTAGAATCAACGAAATATTGAATTTCCGTTTGTTCTTCTAGTTTCTTTCACCAAGTTTGTGTTCTTTGTTAAGAAATTTCACTCAGCAGTACTCGTTCCACTGCACCATATTCTATTAGAGCTCAAACCTTTTCCACAAATCTAAGCTCATTTTCTATGAAAATAGAAAATATATCCAGTTAATAGATACTGGTTCAAAGTTCCAGGTTCATTGTAGTAGTTAACTTAACGTGCTACGGAACTAAATCAAACAGATAATTTGATTTGACTCCTTAAAGAACATGTATGTCATCAGCCAACCTTCACATTCAAACTCCACCTCCTCAAAAAACAAAAATCATACAGGTCCTTCCTTACTATTTGCTGAGATTTCACATTACACTCTTTCTAAGCTATGCCACATCTGCACTATGCAGGAGACGTTGTACAATTCATGTCAGATTCCAAATCAATTGAGACAGACAGGAAATAACAAAAATTTACTGGTAGCATTCAGCAAAAGTAAATGTCACCTTCACTTTCTTCACTCCACTTGTGATATTTGAGGCCTTTTGGATTCAAGGAATCTCCACGTTCAAGGATATTCGGGAAGTCAACAATAACGATGGAGTTGGAAGGGGCGCACTCCTGAGATTTGTTTTCCCGATTGCTATGGTGAATGAGAGGTTTCCTGCTTAATCTACCTGACAAAAGAATGTAATCAACAATTTGTCAGGCACTCCAAGATGATCAATATTTTCTATTTGTTTCCTCTTTTAGAGTGCCAATGTTCTGCGTTACATCTTTGTACTTTTTATGCTTAATTGAAGTGTTTGTTTCTTCGTAGTATAAATAAACCCATGAATAAATAAATATTTTCTAATTGTCTCAAGAGCCAAAAATCAGAAGAACAACAAAGAAAAGTTTGAACACCTTACACATCATATAATAGCAGCATGTATATAACTAACAACAGCAGAAACCCAAAGATAGCAAGAGCATTATCATAATGCCTTAAATTGAACGTTAAGTTTGAACTTATTTATTTTGAGTAGTATGGACCTGGTTGGTTTCGTGCAGTGGTTGGAACATGTGTGTGCAACAAATGCAGTTTTTCTATGTTTAGCCATTCTCAAAGAGCTAGTATAGACCAGCAGCTGCATTTAAGATGTAAACAACAAAAACAATTCTATTATTCCTTATTCTAAAAGGATGCGACTACATCCATTTATCAATGTTGATGGGTTAAATTGTCATCTTCAAGCTAAAATAAATAAATAAACTATGTTACCAAATATGCTTCAAACAAATTTTCTAGAAGTATGTTCCTAGAATGTGCTTTGTAGGAGCAGATGTTGTAACAAAAAGCCCTTTGTTCACGTATATGTTGTTGTCATTCATTCTACTGCCAATAGATGTTTCGTCCTAGCAAATTCAAATTAGCAAAAAAAAAAAATTTTTTAAATAATTAAAAGAAAATCCATTTTGGAAATCAAGGTCTTTTGCATTTACTCTTTGTTGAGCTGCATATACTTTGAGATCTTAACAAGTATAATATAGAAGTGCAGCAATCATTTAGTCAGTTTTCAATAACATAACATTTTTCTTTTATGGCAGTAAATGCTAGAGTTTTCCCAATTAGTTTTCTTCACAAATTGTTTCACTCGTAATTCAAATTCAATCACAAAAGGCACAATAAAATATTCAAAGAAAGTGCAATTGCAATGATTGCTCACCAAACTCTCAATTAAAAATTTTAAAAATTAAAAAAAAAAAAACTGACCTGTGTTTAGCAATTTACAACCATTAAGGGAACGCAAAGTTTTCGCATGTAAAAACCACAATTTACAATATGGTACAATATTTCTAGGTCAAGCATGAAGTTTCAAACACAATATAATAAAGCTGTATCTAATTTTCTTGTTGTTCTCTTCACTTATTTACTTGCGAAGTTCACCTATCGCCTTATCAGCATTCCAGGTGGCAGCCAATGAGAAAGAAGTAGAAATTTAAGGCTTTTTTTGTCTTTTCTCTGATTGTACAAAAAGTATTAAGAAGCCATAATGCAAAATGCTACAAGTATAAAGAAAGGAGAGAAAAAAAAAAGTGGAGCTAGCCTTGAAAAAGGGCACTACAAAACAAAGAAATGAAAACTATCTTACGTTCTTCAAGAGAACAATAAGCAACCTTTGCTGCATAGCTCTCTGCCTGCTTCTTGGTTTTCGCAGCAGCCCCTTGAAAACTTTCAGCTTCTATTTCCACAGTGCTTATGAATGTTGGTAGATGAGATGGACCAGAAACAGCTGTCACATAACTGGGTAACAGAAAACCTTCTTTTTGAACCAAGGCTTGCAAGAGGTTCTTGTAGACGCTAGAGTCTTCCTAAAGAATGTAACATTCTATTCTTGTGGGACCAGCAAGAAAGAAAAAAATTAAAAAAAAAAAGAAGAGATAACGTTCATGATGTGGAGGAGATAAATGTTATCTTAGGGTGGGACCCAAGAATAAAAAATATTAATATTTATATTTATATATAGTCATCTTGGTGCCTCTCTCCCTCCCACTTCTCATTATTTCTTTCTTTCTCTTTATTACGTTTTCTTTTTTTTTTTTTTCATTTCCAGAGAACCAAAGAACGGAAAAAGAAAGAGAAATTTTGACGGATTTGACACATAAGTAAGTTATTTTCCTTCATTGTAGTTACAAAAACATTATATAAGCTACGCACTACAATCTTAGGGGTATAATTTTTGTTATAGATAATATCTTATAGCGTAACCAGAAATAGAATGTATTTTCACTTAGAGCAAATATATACAAAAGTTATATCATTGTGTTCAGTTCATCGATTAAATCACAGATATATGATTTATTTGTACCCATAATGTCTCTGTGGATTTTTATAGAGATGAAAGTTAACACATAGGAGATATATGTATGGATGATGCTAAAATTTTAATTGAGAAGTACTGAAATGTAGATAATGAAATTCTAAACTCAGTGATACCAAAATTATGATTTTTGGATATTGATTGATAGCTTTAATTTATATTTTTGCAATTTGAGTGAATAACAGATTATTATATGGGGTGGGACCCACATGAAATAAAACCATATATATATTAGAAAAAGAAAATGATAATATAGGATAAGAGTTACTTAGTTAAGTTGAGAACTTGAATCCTATTGGTCCATTTAATGCTAATAAAACATATGTATATAGAAAATAACATATACTAAAGGAAATGATGAATTATTTTACTTTATTTATAATAAATTGCAAGAGATTGGTTATTATACCAAGAAGTGAGAGACGTACCAAACGAGATAAGTTTTTGATATTCTATGAGTATTTGTTTATTTTGGTTATTTATATGGCATTGCAAATATAAAAAAAATGATTTGAATGTAAGCATGTTATTTGTATGAACATATGTTGCATTGATTTGGAATTTATGAAATTGTATTTACATAACAGTGTATTTGGATGTGCAAGAGCAGATCTAAAATACGATTATCATTTTGATGGACTGAGTTATAGAGAATAATACTTCTTTATGTGATAATCCATGTGGGACTGAGTTATTAGAAGTATCAACCTTTCTATATGTGATAATCCTCAAAATGATTATGGAGGAGGTGATAATTAGAGGTGCAAACTACTATTATTAAGGCCAAATAAAAAGTGAGACTGACTCTATTTCTGGAAGATATGTACGTGGAAGTGTTTTATGAAATTGTGCATAATTGAAATAATAGCATGATCATTATGTTAAAGTGTAGATATGTATTATTCATATTTGCATGGTGAATTTAAAATATTTTATTTAATTTGATTGTTTGTATGGTTATTTAAATGCATCTAAATGTCATAGATAAAGAATATTCACTAAGCGTGTCGTAGCTCAATTATTTTCTTCAATATTTTAGAAAAAGATCGAAAAGGAAAACGACCAGCACAAAAAGAGTAAACTACTATTCAATCACTTTTGTGTACGTATATTAAAATATTTTGTAAGCTTGTGTTTTTATAATTACACGTATCACTATATATGTAATATTACCTAGAGGTATGTGAATTATGGTGGCTAGAAATATTTTTCGAGATTATTTGTTTATGAAACAATTGAGTGATGAATTGTCTATCAAGTGATATATATTTTTTTTGGAATAAGTCGATATTTTAAAGGAGACTGTTGAGAAATTTTTATGGATATCATGACACACAGGATAATAGAGGCTAACATAGTACTATATAAGTAGATGTAGCGTATATGATATTATGTATCAGTCGTGACGTCACTTTTACAAAGTGGGGTGCGACAAAGGAAAAGGTAAAAGGTAAGCGTCAATTACTGATGGAAATCAATCGCAAAGATCCACTACAAGGCATAGGCGGTCCAATGACAACGCCAAAGGCCAAACACATGAAAGAAGCATTACTAAGCTCTAATAGAAATTCATGATAAAGAGGTTATTTGTTACCAAAAAAAAAAAAAAATCAAGGCTAATACACTTCCACATGTTGAAGAAAAGGACCACGGCCAAGATCATTGAAGATGTGATATCATTTATGTTTCATATAATGTGCTACGTAATTATTTTATCGGATGTCTACGTAATTATTATGGGGTTATTTTATTTTAGGTTGTTTAATTTTTATGTAATTGGGTTCATATGTTTATTATAATTAATTGCAATTTAAGTTAAGACTAAAATAATATCCTCTAGGGGAAGCTAGAAATATAAAAAGATATTTATAAGTGTCTCTTTTACTAGCAAATTCAGAGGATTCCTTTAAATTTTAGCAAGTGGAGATTTTTTAAAGATTTTAACAATTTTAGAGGATTCTTTAAGTTTTAACAAGTAGAGGTTATTTGAAAATTTTTAGCAGTTTGGGAGGTTTTCCTTATTTCTATTTTAGTGTGAATAAGAGCCTATAAATAACGCTTTACTTTATGTAATGGACATCTTATATTTAAATAAAAATCTTTTTGAATGTTTTTCATTAAAAACTTCTCTTTGTTCTTTAATTTAGAACTTATATGATCTTATCAAAACAACTTGTGGAGATCAACCTTATGACTTTGGTTTTAATCAATAAGTTTGGTTAGGGTGAAGGTCTCTTTGCTTGTTTCAAGACAATCTTTGAGTTCTTTTTCCGCCTTGATTTTGGGTCTTAGATCCATTTACCTAAGGTTCACATCAATTACTCTCACCAAAACCAGTGAAGCACAGATAGACCAACTAATTAGTAGAACAGTCAATGACAAAACACTTGCCTCTTGCATTCCATCTTCTGACAGAGATAACAAAGCAACTTTTGCAGCAGCATGCTCAGCTTCCTTTAAAGTGCGGAAGAACTCTGGGCTCTCAAAGGTTTTCCCATCAATTGTGACGCTGGCCTTGAAGTGAGCAGCATGAGGTGGGCCCATTTGTTGGTATGAATAAATGGGTAACTTGATATTTCTTGTTTGAGCATAGTTCTGTAGCTTGCTCTTGTAAATATGCTGCAACTCTATAATTAAGCATCAAGTGTCAAAAACAGAACTTGACCAAGAAATCGGGGGTATCAAATTGAGACTGGAGAGAACTAAAATGTTAGATGCCAGAAATTTGAAATGAACGAACAAGCACAATAGTACACGATAGAATACAATTACATGGCAACCATTCAACTAAAACATTAAGAACCAGAAAATTGAAAGAACAAAATAAAACAACAAACACTTTCATTTTTATAACCATTCTACTCTCGTTTTGATAACTGTGCTCGGTAAATAAATAACACATAAATGAAAATGCAATGTCACAAAATATTAAAGAATTAGATATCATGACCACAATTAATGCTAGTTAATTTCGTTATTCATTTAGAATAACAAATAAATAAATTCAATAGCAGCTAAAATGAACCCTACTAACATAGCTTTATCTAACCTCCATGCTTTGTAAGATCTTTATCGCTGGATCCATTTACATGTGTTCCAGGACTCTCTGAAAGGTTTGGATTCCTTTCCAACATCCCCTCCTTTTCAATATGGATATTATTCAACAAGCACTTTGTAGTAGAAGGTCCTGCAGAAACCACGAGAATGAAAAACAGTGTGATCAACATTGTAAAGGATTGCTAAGGAGAGGTCCCCTATCATAGCTAAAATTTATTGGATCATGCCTTTAGATATATATGTGTTTATTCCATAAACACATGGATCAAATTTTTGACTTTGTACATGTAAAAATTTTAAACAACATAGAGATACTACACATGCAAGGCTATTATTATACTGAAATATATAGTCATCATCATAAGAAAAACACAAGTTTATTGTACATTTAATGCACCAATAACTTTACCATTCTCAAGAAGATCCTTAGGTGTCAATTTATGAGATATACAAGATATAACATTTAGGGAAGTTGAAACCTAAAAGCAAAAACAAAGAGCTATCAAAAATATAAGACAACAATCATTGTCACAAACACTAATATTGTTTCAGATATAATGTCAATATAAAGAACAATTATAACTCTTTTGGGATATCAATTCTTTAATGACAAATATGATTATTCTATGCCCACTAAGTTCAATACTACTATGGGAAAATCTTTTTACATTGAGGAGAAAGTGGTTGTCGAGAATGATGGATAACCTGGAGGAATTGTGGGCTAGAATAGTGCGCAACATTCATGAAACGGAAGCTTTTAAGAGAAGTTGGTTTAAACAGGAGAAGCAGCCATCAGTCTCCCTGGAAAGATATATTCAGTATATATGGTAAATTCAGTCCCTACATTACATGGAAAATTGGACAAGGAGATCACGTAAGGTTCTAGATCTATTTGGTGTGGCAAGGACACTCTTCAAGGAAGGTTTCCAAACATATATGGACTATCCCAGAAAAAAGAGGCCATAGTCTCAGAATTTAGAAGTTGCAACTTGGTGGAGAGACGGATGCAATGGGGATGGCACTTACACATTTCCAGTAACATCAGCGACACTCAGGTGGATTAGCTAGGAGAGCTGTTGAACACTCTCTACAGCTTCCAATTGAGTAATAATAGTGTAGAAGGCAAACCCACGTGGAATGAGGATCCTAGCATAAAGTTTATAGTGCAGTCTTTTATGACTCAGTTATCAACTCAGACAAGTGGACAATCACACATACCTGTGGATTTCATTTGGAAGACAAAGGCACCAATGAAGGCCAAGATCCTAATGTGGATTATCAGCTTGAATAAGTTAAAAACTACAGATAATATACATAAAAGACTCCCTCGCTATAGTCTGAACCCCTCTATTTGTCTTATGTGCAGAAACAGCGAGGAAACAACCCATCATCTGCTAGCAGAATGTGACCTGATGAAAGCTCTTTGGCGACAGTGGATGCAAATAAATAACAGCTTCACCCTCCCAGATACTAACACTCTTTTTCACTTCTCGGAAAGGGATATACCTCTAGAACTCAAGCCATACTGGAATGTGGTGCTAGCAGCTATATGACACTCTGCATGGAAAGAAAGAAACACCAGAATCTTTTTGGAGAAACAGAAATCGGAGAGAATGCTTTGGGAACAATCCAATTTTTTGTTTGCCACATGAATTTTCAACACCAAACTAGGGTTAGGTTACTCTTTTAGGAAATGGCTATTAAAGGGGGACAGTATTTTACAATCTTTATAGTCTACTTTCGTACTAACAGCACGAATATCTCGTCCGGCTGGACTATTCTCTTTTTTCTTAATATAATCGTTTCTGTTAAAAAAAAAAGGAATAATAAAGATATATCAAGAAATGTACACCTGATCATCATCCAAAATATTTATGGAATTTGAATAATGATCCTGACTCTTACATATGGAACGATAATTGCATACTTATCATTCCTAACAATATGAGGCATGCTGCACGCATATGCGCACATTCACCAAATATCCTAGGTGCAGTAATTAGGTATGGACCAATAGTTGCATAATTTCAAAAGAACCGTAAATAAAATTAACCCCTGAAATAATCATTCACATGCCCGGTGATTGGATGTTAACGGACCAGGTATGAAAAATCTCGAGAACCTAGATCATCTAATGACATAGTAAATAGGAATGAGGAAGAAAATGTCAGCTTTTCGGCTATTAAATATGCTATTTCATTCTTCTAATTTTAGAGCATTTGGCCTCTCTGAGCATCCAACTACTGTCCCGCGAAATTCCTTTCTTACAAACATTGAAAAAGCATACAGGGAATGGCTCTTTTTGGGGCAAAATTGATAGATTCAAGCAAAGAGAACACATTACTTTCACAAGAATTCCTTCAACGATAATCGAATACCAGACAGATAAAAACCAAAAGCGGGCAAAAAAACGAAATAAAAGAAATAGAGAAAAGCAGCTGGAACAAATCCTTGTTGCTTGGTCAAAAGAAACCATAAGATTCTTCTTCAAATTACAATTTTACATATTAAAAACGAAACAAAATAAAGAGAGAAAAGCAGCTGGAACAAATCCTTGTTGGTTGATCACAAGAAAACCTTTCTTAGGCCAAAAGAAACTATAAGATTCTTCTTCAAATTACAATTTTACGTATTAAAAATAAAAAATTCATCTTTGAGTACGCAGAAATTTTTTTTTAAAAAAAAGAAGACTCCACTTTGAGCTTTTACTTTACATCCAAGAGTCGAATTTCTCCCGAGAACTCCAATCTACTAAAAGTTTAAAGCTAACTCCCACCCTGAATCAATCTTCCTCAAAATGAGAAATTTTTCCAGAATTTCCACTCAAACAACCAAGTTTGACATATCAAACCAACTTAAACGCAATCATCCACGATATCAAAAACATGAACAAGAAACTAGACCACTATATTCCTACCGGGCGCAGAAGAAGAAGAGAGAGTAGGCAACGACGCGGCAGAACCTGGAGTTGGAGCAATCGCGACGCGCTGCTCGGTTTTTACAAAGTGCTCGTAAGCGTACCTCGCGACTTCGTTCTGAGCTTCTTTAGATGACTTGCAGCGATCAGAACTCTCGAAGGAAACGCCATTGACGACCATAGAAGCTTTGAAACGAGGAGCGTGGTCCGGTCCGTCTCTGCTTGTTGAGTAATTCGGTAAACTCCATTGTTTTGCCTGGCACAGCTCTTGAAGCCTGGATTTGTACATGTTTGCAGAAACCCTATTTCTTCCAGCTTTCGAACGATCGATCTAGCATGAAGCGAGAGAGGTGGAGGTGGGAACTACTATTCCTTGCCTGCAACTGAATAGGCAAGTCATTGATTGTCGGGAAATTACCCGCTGGCTTTGGTCTTGCGTGACCATCAAGGTGATGGAAACTCGTTTCCTTGCATGAGTGTTTTCCCCAAATTATCCTCGTCTCTAATGTCTCTAGTCTCGTGCACTGAGCAAATCCTCCGTTGGATAATTAATTTAATTTAAAAAATAAAATAAGAGATCCATTCTCCCCCACAGCCCTTCCAAATTATCCTTGATGGGGTGCATTTGTGCCTCCTTAAATATGTATATATTATCGTTTTCCAATCATTTGTTCTTTTGAAAATTCTCAAACAATAAAATAAAATAGAGAGAAGATTATATATTTGTTCCAACTAAAAATTATACTCAATTCATAAACCAAATTTTGACTAAATAATCAAAAAATGTGGGCA